>VMDR010007933.1:17039-38531 GCA_007922815.1 Macrotus californicus
CTGTTCTTATTTTTGATCTTCTTTTTCTTAGATAAGTCCCTTTAACATTTCATATAATAAGGGCTTGGTGATGACGAACTCCTTGAACTTGACCTTATCTGGGAAGAACTTTATCTGCCCTTCCATTCTAAATGAAAGCTTGGCTGGATAGAGTAATTTTGGATGTAGGTCCTTGCCTTTCATGACTTGGAATACTTCTTGCCAGCCCCTTCTTGACTGTAAGGTTTCTTTTGAGAAATCAGCTGACAGTCTGATAGGCACTCCTTTGTAGGTTACTGTCTCCTTTTCTCTTGCTGCTTTTAAGATTCTCTCTTTATCTTTCTTCTTGGCTAATGTAATTATGATGTGCCTTGGTGTGTTCCTCCTTGGGTCCAACTTCTTTGGGACTCTCTGAGCTTCCTGGACTCCCTGGAAGTCTATTTCCTTTGCCAAAGTAGGGAAGTTCTCCTTCATTATTTGTGCAAATAAGTTTCCATTTCTTGGTCTTCCTCTTCTCCTTCTGGCACCCCTATGATTTGGATATTGGAACGTTTAAAGACATCCTGGAGGTTCCTAAGCCCCTCCTCATTTTTTTGAATTCTTATATCTTCATTGTGTTGTGCTTTAATGTTTCTTTCTTTCTTCTGGTTCACACCATTGATTTGAGTCCCATTTTTCTTCCCATCACTGTTGGTTCCCTGTACATTTTCCTTCATTTCCCTTATCATATCCTTCATTTGTTCATCTAATTTGTGACCAAATTCAACCAAGTCTGTGAGCATCCTGATTACCAGTGTTTTGAACAGTGCATCTGATAGGTTGGCTATCTCTTCGTCACTTAGTTGTATTTTTTTGGAGCTTTGATCTGTTCTTTCATTTGGGCCATTTTTGTTGTCTTGGCGTGCCTGTTACGTAGTAAGGGGTGGAGCCTTAGGTGTTCACCAGGACGGGGCAGCCACGTCGCTGCATAGTGACACTGTTTGTGGGGGAGGGGTCCGAGAGGGAACAATGGCGCTTGCTCCGCTCTCTGCTGGTTTTCAGTCACTTTCCACACTACCCACAGTCAAATTGGGCCCTTCTGGTGCTGGTTCTGGTGCTGGTTCCGGTGCTGATTCCTGGTGAGAAGGCTTATGTATGCTCTATGACCCTGTGGATCTCTCCAACAAGCTCTCCTGTGAGTCCCGGAGTTTCTCCCGCTGCTGTCACCTCAACCCCAACAGGAGTTTTCAATCAGAGGCTTTGAGGCTTTATTTCCCTGTGCTGGGACCCTGGGTTTCGGATCTGTCTCGCTCCCCAGTTGTTCCTCCCGGTTTATCCTCACGAAGGAGTGGGACGCCCAGTCCGCAGCCGCCAACTCTCCCGGCCAGCTGCACCTTTCCCCAGTCCGCCAGCCACCAGCCCGCCAAGCGAGTCCTCTCCGCCCCTCCTACCAGTCTGGATGTATGTTTCTTAATTTCTTGGTTGTCAGACTTCCATACGGTTCAATTTTCTGTCAGTTTTAGTTGTTTTTTATTTTAAAATTTGTTGTTGTCCTTGTTTTGGTTGTGTGAGGAGGCACAGTGTATCTACCTACGCCTCCGTCTTGGCCGGAAGTCCTCAGAAAGAGTGGCTGTAGAGTTTTTGTGGCCAAGACCTGAACATGTGTAACCATCTATAGGAAGATTCAAACGTTAGGAGAGGAAGAATCAGGGAGGGGAAGAAAAAGGCAGAGATATGACCTCATGAACTTGTTACCAACCAATTGAAGTTTGGGGACCAGCTATTTTCCTGTCCCAGTGAGAGAAGTTGGCATTAAACCCTACATATAAAGCAAAGTTGGGCTTCTCAGAACCCACCAGACAGGCAAATGGGTACCCGAACCTGAGGCATGTGGAGAGAGCAAGGACATCACATCTTACCTGCCATTCCTGTTCCATCTCAGGCAAGACACCTGGAGGGGGTCGGCAAAGTAGGAGCATGACTTCCTGTGAGGCCCCTCTCAGTAAATGGAGCACCTCCTACAAGAAACCAAACTCCACAGTCAGACGTGGAGCTGGCATGGCTGTGCATCTCCTCTTCTGTACTCTCCACTATCTCCCTGTGCTGGCTCCTCTACTTCTTACCCCTGATATGTTCCTCACTTCCAGAAAACTGTGGAGAACACCACTGTGGGCCTGACTTCCCAAAGAGCAAGGAGACAAGGCCACTAGCCTGCAGCTCCCACAAAGGTAATGCACCAATATTGGACTGGAAATGGCCAGAGTTTACCCAGGGCCCTTTCATACAGCTTCTGCTAATAATAATGCCTTTCTCCAGAGACACAGTGACTCAAACAAATGGCTGTTCCAGGCTCAACCTCCTTTCCTTCCACCTCCTCATCTCAATACCACCCGTCATGTAGGCCCTGCAGCCAGTGCTCAGCTAAGGCCCTGGGAACCTCTTGACTGTAATATTGCCCCAGTTCTCAGAGAATAGTCCTTAGATCCGAAGCTAGATGGAAAAAGGCATCCCCACCCAAACATACACTGTTTTGGGGATACTCCCTGCTCCCTACCCCACCTGGAGCCCTTCTCCACCTTCATGCAGCATGTGTGTGCTGTGCTCCAGAGATGGGCCTGTATGGGCAGCAGTGGGGCTTTCTGCTGGGCTCAGCTGGTGCCAGCATGAACATGGATAAAGATAGGGGAACAGAGGGAGGCTGGTGATGACTGCATCCCTCAGTTAACATCACAGCTCATTTCAGTGAGTCTGTTCCAGCTTCTGGAATTGGGTAATTGCTCCATCCCATATCCCTTTGGACTTGGGGGAGTAGATAGCTGCACCTCCTGTTCCCAGCCCCAGGGCTCCATATCTCCCTTGCCCACACCTTTATTAAAATCCCCTCAAGTGACTCAATTTTGTGCCAGAACCCTGACTGATATGTACAATATTTCATAGAGCTTTTTTGAATAAGCATTGAGAAGTGTCTACTTTTCATTCTTTTTTAAATTACATTTTTTATCATATGCAGGGTAACCAATGTAATACTGTGCACCAAAAGCTGTGAGTTTAGTAGAAAAAGGGGAAGAAGGGCAAAAAGAGACCCACTATAGTCCCTTCAGCCTTATACTCACTCCCAGAATGTGTTAGGAGACCTTTAGACAACACAAAAGCCCAGGGTTTATCCTCAGTTTCATTTTGAACCTAATCAGAAGCAAGGTTCACTCAAGGTCAGCTATTTAAACACTAAGATGAAAAATTAAATGTGAGAATGTTCTGCCAATTGTTCCCTCTGTGTGATCAAAGTCCAGGCTCCAGGTATAATTTTTCAAAAGCCCAGAATATTCCCTACAGTGAGTGGGACTGAGAAAAAGAATGGTTGACATCAGCTTGCACATGAGGCTACATCATTCATGGCCTCCCACCTGGAAGACAAGGCCTTCTGTGGGCTTTCCATTCACGGCCAGGATAATGTCACCAGCTGCGATGGCCCCGTTCTCCTCAGCTGGCTGTCCTGGGAAGAGCCGCTTAATCCTCACAAGATCACTTTTGAGGTGGCTGCAACTCTCTCTCTTCATCTGCACAAAACTGAATCCCAAACCACTGGCATTCTTTTTCAGTTTGACTTCAAATTGTGGACCTGTGTTGTCGGATGTGAATAAATAAATCCTTCAGTAGATTGCAAGTGAAACTGACCAGCCTCAAAATGCAAACTATCAAGTAGATAAACTAAGTTTTACATAAAATGATTTCATTTTGCTAATTTTTATGACAGAATCCATTACATATGTTATAGATCAGTGTTGTCCAATGGAAATACAATGTTAGCTGAAAATGCAAACCACATAGGTAATTTCTTTCTTAAAAGTAAGAAAGAGGTAAGATAAACTTAATAATGTATTTTTTTATGATTATATATCTCTAAATGTGTCTAAAGTATTGCCATTTCAACTTGCAATCAACACAAAAAAGTTACTGAGACATTTTACACTCATCTCATTAACTAAGTCTTCAGAAATTGAGAGTGTATTTTATTAACTTGGATTAGCCACATTTCAAGTACTTAATAGGCACATGTGACAAACGGCAATCACATCAGACAGTTCAATTATAGGTAACCAACAAAGTCTGTATGTAAAGATATAGTTCATAGACATGTACAATATGCCCATTGCATTTAGTAAAACTAGTATCACATATACTCAGTGCTCCTTTAGAACCTCAATCATTTTTTAATATATTTGAAGCTAAGTTTTGCATAATTAGACTGTGGAGACAATTATGGCCAACTTCATGGAAATGTCCTAGCTTCTGTTTTGTTTAGCCATGTGGACTGACCATAGAAAAAACAGCTGCCTCTGGGCACCCAAGACAGTTATAGTCCCAGGAACCTGGGTGTCTGGTAGCCAAAGAGGCCCCTCAGCATCCCCTCATTTGTATTCTCCAACTCAGCTGGCATCGGTCAATAGAGACACAGAGTACTGCCTTTGTGAACCTTGATTTGGGGCAGGAATAAAAGCATCAGAAACTCTTAGGTGCAAGTGTGTTGTGTGACTAATTTCACCTTCACCATCATCTGGCCCCTTTGGCTCATTTTGTACTCAGTTTCTCCAAGGTCCTCACTGGAATCAACAGAGGAGCAATAAAAGAGAACAGATTTGTTTATATACATGTGCACCCCTCCACCCAACCCATCACTCACTATGGCTACCTTGCATCCCACCTTACTTACACCTTCTAGGAAATCTCTATAAAGGAATTGGAAAATGGTTAAGCTCCAAATCATGACATCCTGTGGAAATAAGCCTTTATCCTAGGAGAAAAAATCACAGGGAAATGCAGAGGGGCAACCCTCAGATGTGCATTGATGCCCATGTAAACTGATTGTGGGTCTGCTTTTTAAAATTATGCTGATAAAAAGGCTACATTCTGAACACCTTTCTCTCCCAACCTGCTTCATCATTCCTCAGATCTTTTGTTACAAATGCTTTGGCTTGAATGTGGAGCTTTGGTCAGAAAAATGCATGACCCTTTCATTTCAATTTCATCCCCAAATACTTAGCACAAACATTCCAGCAGCTGATCGGAAACCCTCAGAAGGTTTGGTGGTAGAATTATGCCTTGCAGTCATTCTGGGACAATGCATTATTTTTCCAGAAACACATTTTCTTAGATTGGCTTCCACTACATCAGAAAGCTGGCCACATCATGACCACCACTGCTCACTGTCTTTCTGAGAACCCAGAGAAAGCCTTCCTACTTTCCCTTTTGAGTTGACCATTCAAAAGCAGCACAGGATGACATGACAATAGTAACACTCAATTCTCTCTCCTCTCACCATCTGTCACTGAGACACAGCTTGCAGGCTTGACAGGCAAGGCTGTTGCCAAGGAAACAGCTGCACATTCAACTCCCATTCTGTTATTAACAGAAGGACACTGCTGTGCATTCCTCGGGCCTCTTCTCTCTAGGACCAGTCTTGTAACCTAGGATGGGCGAACAAATGCAATTTATACCTTGTATATCACCCAGAAGGCTCTACCTTCACCCTGCAAATGCTTTTTAATTTTCTAATACTTTCAGTACTGCTTCATTTGAATCTAAAATTAAAATCTCCAAGCTAGCCTATCTGTTGGGATCCAGAGCCATATTTCCAACTGCCTATTAGAAATATGCTCCTAGAAGTAATACGTGCACCTCTATTTCAGTGTATTCAAGGTCAAATTCATTTTCTCCCCCTCACCTCCTCCTCTTCCTTTTGCCAAAAACATTTCTCCCCATGCATTTGCTCTTCCCTAATATGAGACATCCCTCAATTAATCTGCCAAGGCCACATTTGTCGTGGTCAGCTCTCCCCGGCTGCCCTCAAAATTCTCATCTGATTTCTAATGCTTGAATGTTCACCATCAGAAACATCTCAATGCTCCCCACTTCTCTACTCCTTCTCCTGCTGCCAGTGCCCACTGGCTTGCTGGACCCTAACTTCTCCTCTTGTGGCCTGTCCTCTTCATGGCTACCCAGGGATTGATCAAAGACACAAACTAAATATGCAATACTCTTGATTAAGAGTCTCCAATGTTTCCCATCAGCTAAAGTCCCAACCCCTAGCATAATATCCCATGCCTGTGCCGGCCCGGACCCCCTTTATTTCTGGTTTGATTTCCATCCCTCTTCACACACTCAAACTCTTGTTACCCAAAGCATGGTCCAAGAACCAGTGGCTTACTGTGGAAAACAGTATGGAATTTCCTCAGAAAACTAAAAATAGAATTGCCTTTTGACCCAGCAATTCCACTGCTGGGATTATACCCTAAGAGCCCTGAAACACCAATCCAAAGAACCTATGCACCCCAATGTTCATAGCAGCACAATTTACAATAGCCAAGTGCTGGAAGCAACCTAAGTGCCCATCAGTCAATGAGTGGATCAAAAAACTGTGGTACATTTACACAATGGAATTCTATGCAGCAGAGAGAAAGAAGGAGATCCTACCCTTTGCAACAGCATGGATGGATCTGGAGAGCATTATGCTAAGTGAAATAAGCCAGGCAGTGAGGGAGAAATACCACATGATCTCACCTTTAACTGGAACATAATCAACAAAAGAAATCAGCAAACAAAATACAACCAGAGACATTGAAATTAAGAACAGTCTAACAATGGCCAGAGGGGAAGGGGTAGGGAATAGTGGGGGGAAGGGTTTCCAGGAAACACTATAAAGGACACATGGACATAACCAAGGGGGAGGGTGGGAGTGGGGGAGGGGGGTGGGATTGGCTGGGGTGGGGGGAGAGTGGTGGGGGGAAAATTCAAACTGTAATTGAACAACAATAAAGTAATTTAAAAAATAAAAATAAAAATAAAAGAACCAGTGGCTTGATATCACCCGAACACTTTTTAGAAATGCCCAACTTCCGCTCGAGGGATTTGGCCCTCCTAACATTCTTCTGCTGCAATTGTCAGTTAGCACTAAGCCCATGATCCTAGAGTGACAATTTCTACCTGTCATCACCATCAGTAGGCTGGCCAAGTACCTTCTGTAGTCATGTTAATTAGCAAAGGTCTAAAGAACAAAGAGTACTAATAAATTATGATTCTGTTCTCAAGATATGTGATTCAAGGCTATCAACATAAGTAAATTACCAAAACCCAGAAGACTGCTTTGGGGAAAAAAAGCAAAGCTTTCCAGAAAGTCCTTTCTGTCTCTGCAGACTCCCCAGTTACTGGGAGAGCCATGCTAGCTCTGTAGTTTAGGGTACTGGGGCTCGTGAGTCTCCTACCCTCAGGCAGAGAATGGAACAATATGATAATATCCAGATGCCACCTGGGAGAATGCCTCCAACTCTCAGCATCTTGAATTTGTACTTCATTGTAATAAAAGGATTCTCAGGACATTATGGCCTTTAATACCACAGCATGATAAAAATGGTAAGGACCAGGGGTGGGGTGGGGGACAGCATATGCAAAGGCAGATTAGTGAGAGAGCCTAAGAGTAGGTGGAAGCCCTGGTCACTTAGTGCTGGAACAGAGAGTGAGGGCAGCCAGAGGCAGGCAAGAGAAGTGGTCCCACTCCATCAGTTCTGTTCAGCTGTGTGATTCCAGAATCCAGGCAAATGATGAGTATGTTTTTCAAGACTCTTTATAGGGGTTAGGTTTTCTGCTTGGGAACATCTCCTGGCTTTCACATCCACATAGAAAAGGAATGGTAAAAGGAAGACACAAAAGAGAAACAAACAGACAACAAAGAAAGTCTTGTTTTGTTTCCTGCCTGCCCTCCTCCCACTCACAGGCAATTGTGGTATCTAGTGTTGTCCAGGAAAGCTCTGAAAGGAAGGGAAGCTCCCCAGTTATGGGTGATGGTACACTTACCTGCCCAGAGCCCTTGAGGCACAGCACAGCCTGCTTGTGGGTGAGGCCACACAGACTCATCCCATCAACCTGCAGGAGCCTGTCACCTAGCAGGGAGACAGATGTGATGATGTTCAAGGGTCCCTGAAGCCGCAGGAAGGACTCTCCTGGGGGTCCCTGCCCAGCACACTTCCATGCAGCCTTAAGGAGAGGCAGGAAGCAGAGCAGTGAGGAGCCCTGCCTGGGCCTGAGTGCCAGCGCTGCTGTGAACACCTTCACCTACCCATGAAAGAGAAGCCTTTCGATTGGTTGAGCCATCTCTGTACAACCTCATCCTTTCTCCTGTTTTCCTGTGAAACTGTTTTTGAAAGTTTTTCAAGTCACTTTGGGGTAATGTTTATCTCCAGAATGTTTTTTTTTTCAAAAAAGGTCAGGGAGACCTGGTTGATGCCAGAGACACTGGAATTCTAGGGGAAATGAAGTAAGAGCCTAAGTGCCCTTTTTGGTTCAGTTATGGCTGTTTTAGAGAACAACACAAATCACCCACTTCTGTTAGAGCAGTAGACATGAGGAAGGTGGAGAGGAGGCTCGCCAGTGTCCAGCCCGGACACTAAAGTGAGCGTCACCAACATGTGCCCTGTCCTCCATGGAAAGCACTATTTTCTCCCATGAAGGCCAACCCATAACATGCTTATTTAAAATCTTGTATGTTTAAGTCAGCTTGTGGTTCCCAAAGTGCTACTACTAATATCTGATTGCTATATGAACCTATCAAGTGGGTGGGCCAAGTTAAATTGTCCCCTTTTCCAGATAAGGCAGCTATGACCTGGTGAGGCAGTTATTTGCACAATGTCTCAAGAGTGGGAGTGGGGCTGCACCTCCCAGGCCAGGGTTCTGTACGCCACAGAATGTAGTTCCCAGCATGATTCCATTCCTCACCCTGCAGGATCTGCCCTTCCTTGGCAGCTGGTCCTCCAGGAATAATGGATTTCACATATATTCCTCCATAGGGCACACCTGTGTTAATGCCACCCTGGAAAATACAACAAAAAAACTCACCACCTGTCTGCTCCCTCCTGGAGGGCTTCCCTGACCTTCAGGACTAAAAGAGCCTCCATCTGCCTGCCACTCTAACTTCATGTAACACCATCTTATCTATTCACTCATTTGTTTAGCCTATATTATTCGTGAGCAGGTACGGACAAGAAGTATAACAATAAGAGTGGTGTGAGGGAGCTGTGCTGTATCCAGCCCCAGCAATGGCCCATGGCAGGTGCTTGAAAATCAGAGCCACATCAATGCACTACACTGTCTTTCCATAAGCAACAGCCAATAAAGGTGGATGCAGCTACAGGCTGTGCCTGGCACATCAATGACTGGTGCCTGGTGTGTCCTGTATGCTTGTGTGCTGGTTTGTGGATACAAAACTAGAATTAAACAATACAGTATTCAGCAACTTACTTTTTTTTAACTTAATAATTGATCATGAACATCCCCATAGGCCACTAGATAAAGATTTAACTCTATCTTACTTTTCTAATTACTTCATGCACATATATACACATAAATACAGATTGTTAGGTCAGAGGGATTACGTCAGTCCTACACAGTATTTTCCTCCATTCTCTAGGATCTGCCAGATAGAGCTCACAAGCCAAACACAGTGTCCATTCTGAACAGAGTTCTTGCCAACCTGACTTTGTCCTGACCTTGAAAGTGGAAGCACGAGACTCTATCAGGACCCTTCTCTGGGTGACCATGGATTATCCCTGTTACCTTTGGCTTGTGTCCCTCCAGCCCCACCCTGCTACCCTCTCCTTGCTGCCCAGCCTGAACTCAGAGTTAGGGCCCATCACCCAATTCCACCCACACTGCTCACCCCTATGTCTCCCAGTCTGTTTTTGAACTCCCACACTCCACAAAGGCCCAAACCAACTTTCTTGGTTCATCCATTTCTCGTATTCTGCTTGTACCATTGAGCACATCATCAGAGGTTACCATGTGACTGGAATGCCCGCCAAGCCTCCGGATGAACATCTTATTAACTGTTTACTTTCTGAGCTCTCCCAATAACTCTTACAGTTATGCTGAATCCAAGTGTCCCATCTTCTTTAACCAGTTCCACAGAGTAAATTCCACTGGCATTGGTTTCTGAAAGTGATGGAGAACAAGAAAAACCAGTGCCCGGCTGCAAAGAAACAAAAATGAAGAAGGTGTGAGGGCACTTGCCCTGCCTAAGTGATAGTACCTCTTAGCTCTCACCTGCACTCAGGAACTGGCAGCATTGCACACCAAAATGGTCATGAGCAGGGTTGGGCCAACAAGGGATTTGTTTCCAGCTTTAGCAGCTCCTCCCTATATGGCCCTAGACCAGACTCTTGATCTCTCCATTCTTAGTTTCCAAATCCACAGAACTGGAATAAGAGCTCCTCTTCTAACTGTGACTATGAATGATGCCCAGCACATAGCAGGGATTCAATAAATTTAAGTCCCTTCTTGTGCAGAAGAAAACCTCAGGAGGACCTTCAATCATCCTCAGCAAGAGTAGCTGCATTGGGTCTCTACTTTATAGTGGATGAATCTTTGAGAGAAGGATAGAAGTGAAGAATTATCTACCACACATGCCAGGCATTTTGCTTGGTGTTGTGAAAAAAACATATAGGATTTGTATATTTATTCATCCAACCATGCAACAACATTAATTGAGCACCAGTAATATGGCAGTGATCAGACAGACCTGCCCGTATTGAACGACTATTTAGTGGGGGAGAGAATTTTAATGAACTTTGCCCGGAAGATGGGACCACAGATACTCCTAGCCTTTTGTCCTAATTGTTCCTTTTGCTTAGGTACTTCCTAGCCCACCATGTTGGAAAATATATCACATAGGAAACCAAGCAGGCTAAAGTAACCTAAAAAAAATTATCAGTTCAACAGAAGCCCTTTAGGCCTTGCTTCTTACAGAAGGGGGTCTTCCAAAGTGCAGCCCAGGGTGAAGGTTTCTGCTCTGGAGTCTCCTTGTCAGATTTGAATCCCAGCTCTGCCACTAACTCCCTGAGAGACCACGGGCATGTTCCTTTCCTCTCTGTTTCTCAAGTATCCCACCTATAAAAGGAGTAATGATAGTAATTATCCCATAGGCTTGTTATGAAGCTTACATGAGATAACACACCCAAGTGCTTGGGCCCCTGCCTAACACATGGTTAAGCACTCAATAAATGTTCACTATTAGTATTATTCTCTTGTTGACCCCACATCTAGCCCTACATGTGGCATGCTGTCCAGGTGAGCACCACGGCCAATTAGGAAAGAACTAGCATTCTTCAAGCCCTACTGTGAACCAGATCCTGGGTACCTTTGTCTCCAGAGCTCTGTGAAGAGGCATCATTACCACAACCACAACAGATAAAAATGAGGTTGAGAGCTTACAGTCAAGATGGCAGTGTAGGTAAATGTAGTACTTGGAACCTCCCATGACCACATCAGAATTACAACTAAACTTCAAAACAACCATTATTCAGAACCATCTGAAATCTAGGAGAACAGAAGTTCTGTAACTAAGAATATGCATAAGAAGCCACATCAAGACTTGTAAGCGAGACAGAAATGAGGGGCAGGCTGGTTCCACACCCAAAATTGGAAGGGATATCTCGGCTGTGAAGGTCTCCCCCAGGAGCAAGGGGTCTCAGCCCCACACCAGGCCCCCAATCCAGGGTTACAGTGCTGGGAACAGAAGTCTGCATTACTTCTGGCTTTGAATACCAATGGGGATTGTGGCTGAGTGAGACAGCTTCTAGAGTGCCAGACATTCCTCTTAAAGGGCCTGTGCACAGACTTACTCAGACTCACTCACTCTGAGCTCCAGCAGTGGGGCAGCAGTTGGAAGGTGCCTTAGACATATGGGGAGAAACTGAATTGTCTGGAATTATAGCAAGAACTGGAGGGCAGCTTTTTCCCAAGCAGAAGTTTCTTTGCTAAGCCCTCCACCCACAGAGTCAGCAGAGGGGTGCCATATCTGAATCTCCATCAACCTAGCTCACACTGTTCACCCCACCCTGGTGAATCCCTGAGACCCTGCCCCACCCAACTTTTTGTCCCACCCAACCCCTTCTCAGTGGGTTTTCCATACAAGTGGTATGTCTTGGCTCATGCTGCTAACTTTCCTAAAAATCTCACAAACAAGCAGTAACTGGCCTCTGCATCCTTTGTACTTCTTGCTAAGTGGCCTCAGCCTGGCACTAGCAGCAGCCAGTCTTGGTTCACAACTTAGTCTTTCCTGGGCACCTCCAAGCCCAGCACAAGTAATAGCCATATGCAGATTGCTTTGTAGCTCATGCCAGGTGGCCCTGGGAGGGGCACTGGTGACAGTTGACCTTGACCTGCTCCTTTTGAGAAGCTCCAGAGCCAGCACATCCAGTGGAGACAATCATACCACACGGAACCACCACCAACCTTCTTCATGAGAGTCCACACTCAAGGGGTGGATTCAACAGTTACCTGAGCCCTGCTGTAGTGAATTCTGCTCTGTGGGATCAGCCTTTACAAAGCAGGTTCTCCACAATGGTAAGAGTCAGTACCCACAGCTGATCTGCCTAGGGGTAAAAATCCCTCCCACTGATGTTTCAATAGTAATCAAGGCTCAACTACAACAGCAGGATGCGCATAGCCCACACTGAGGGAGGCGTACCTGGAGCACCCAGCTCAGGTGTCTGGGGAGGCTTTGCCACTGGGCCCTACAGGACATCTACTACATAAGACCACTCTACCAAGACCAGGAGACATAGAGGCTCTACTTGATACATAGAAACAAACACAGGGAGACTTCCAAAATGAAGAGATAAAGAAACATGTCCCAGCCATGGCTGGTGTGGCTCAGTGGATTGAGCACTGGTCTGCGAATCTAATGGTCTCTGGTTTGATTCCCAATCAGGGCACATGCCTGGATTACAGGCCAGGCCCCCAGTAAGGGATGCACAAGAGGCAACCACACCTTGATGTTTCTATCCTTCTCTTTCTCCTTCCCTTCCCCTCTCTAAAAATAAATAAATAAAATATTTTTTTAAAAAAAGAAACAAGTCCCAAATGAAAGAACAGAACAAAACTCCCCAAAATAAACTAAACAAAATGGAGATAGGCAATCTCCTGATGTAAATTTCAAAACACTGGTTATAAGGATGTTCAATGAACTTAGGAGATGAGTAGAGGAACTTAGTAAGAACCTCAACAAAGAGATGGAAAACATAATCATTGGAGATGGAAAACAAAGAAGAACCATTCAGAAATGATGAATACACTAACTGAAATGAAGAATTCATTACAGGGAATCAACAATAGAGTAGATGAAGTCAAGAATCAAAACAGTGATTTAAAAGATAAGAAAGCAGAAAACACCCAATCAGAACAGCAAAAAAATTTTTTTAAATCCCCCAAAATAGGATAGTGTAAGAAGCCCCTGAGACAACTTCAAGAATACCAATATTGCATCATGGGGGAGCTGTAAGGAGAAAAAAGAGAGCAAGAAATTGAAAGCTTATGTGAAAAAATAATGATAGAAAACTCTCCTTACCTGGTGAAGGAACTAGACATACAAGTCCAGGAAGAACAGAGAGTTGCAAACAAGATAAACCCACACCAAGACACACCATAATTATAATGCTGAAGGTTAAAGACAAAGAGAGAATCTTAAAAGCAGCAAAAGAAAAGCAATTAGGATGGCAGTGAGGTAGGTGGGAGCAGAGCCCACTTCCCCCTGCACTCAGATGGAACACCTACCTGATCTTCTGATAAAACAAGTGAACAGCCAATGGAATCCCAGCTTATATGAAGTTTGGAGGCCAAAATTATAGAGGATGTTGAAAAACAGAGGGTAAGGAGATTGTGTAGGGACGGTGAGGTCCCTGGGACCTGTGCAGGGACCAAGGCTGCTGTGGCCCCCCAGCCTGGCACCTGTCGCCATTGTTGGCAGCAGCTACAGGATCTTTGGAGGAGAACCAGATCAGCAGCTCCCTCCCCTACCAAAGCATGGAAGACAGTGCGGCATTACCATGAGAGACCTGGATGCTTGAAGTCACTGGGGGGAGTAAAGACGAAATGGAAGATGTACAGAGGTGGTGTTCACCCGCTGGGACTGTGGACACTGGCTAGGTCATTACCAGAGAAATTTGGGAACTGGGTGACATCTGAAGAAAGGAGAAGAGTTGGGCCCTGACGGACCCTGACCCGGATAGTCTATGGTCTGGTTAGAAAATTGGGCTGTGTGAAAAGCCAGGTGCTTGTTAAGAATGGCACGCTTAAACAAGTGAATTTTATTCAAAGAAAGGCTCTCAGCCACTGTTTAAGGAACTCTCGTGCAGTGGCTGGCTCACATGGCAATGGGCTCACATGGCAGTGGGCTTGTGCAGTAGCTGGCTAGTGAAGAGGACCATCAGAGGAAGGCAACAGGGCTCAGGGAGTTGGCACTTCCCAGAGAGACTTACTTTAGTGGGGAAACTGAACTACCCTGAAGAGACTTTAAGAGTGCACAGCACCCAGGCCAGCAAAGAGGGAGAAGGTAGTGTATGAGTTGCCTCTAATCAGTGCATCTCACAGATGGCACAACTGGTGGATTAAAGGCACTGGCCTGGCACAGATGGATGTAGGGGCTGGGCAGCACAGGCAGCACATGGAAGACCTGGGCTGGAGGCTGGGCAACAGTGAATATTGCAGCCCAGACCTGGCCCCAATGCTACAAAACCACAGGAAGGAAGAAAAGCAAACCCCAGCCCCCCTCCATCTCCAGTACCCAGGAAGATCAGCAGAACTTGCTTGGCAGGTTTAAAGTCAGCAGGAGGTTTTATTTTCCCCCTCATCCAAGTGAGACAATAAGACCTGGAGCTGTGAAAGGTCCAGAGACAGATCCAGAGAGGGAACACAAGGCTAATACCAACAACTGAGAAAATGAGACAAATTTCACTTTGCTATCCTATAGAACTTGCATGTTATTGTTTATTTGTATTATTATTTTTTCATTATTTTTACTTCTTTTATTTCATTAGTATTTTTAAATTTCTCTTCTTTCTGTTTAGTTTTGTTTGTTTAATTGCATTGTTTGACTGGTTGTCCTTGTTCTCTCTTTCATAGCATATTTTAATTTCCCTTCTTTCACTTCATTTGTGTTCCAATAACACACTAGTCTAGGTCATGTACTTCCTATTCTTGTTTTTCAGGTCATATCGTTTCTGTCATATTATTGTTGTTCCAGTATAATTATAAATAATTGTTGTTTCACATAATTGTAAATACTACACAGTACCCCTCCCAGATCTTACTGATTTCACTATCTTTGGAGCTTTGTTACTGTTTGGTTAACTCTAGTCTCTCGCACATGACATTTATTTTCTATCCATTTTTCCCACTACATCTCATAATCCAACCTCCCCAAAGAGCTCTGTTCTCTGAATTCAGCTCACAATCCTTCCCTGCTCTAACAAGAGCCTTATCACTTCTCCACCTTTTATAAAAAGTGGCTAGTTGGGTGAAATATCATGGTTAACACCACACTTATCCAAAGGGTTTCCTATCTCTTCTCTACGTATAGATACTTTAAATCCAATAGAATACACTCCCTCTGTCTTAATCCTTTTTTTTTTTTAGTTGCCCTGACTGGGAATCGAACCTACAACCCTTTAGTTTCTATGCTGGTACTCAATCTACTGAACCACAACAGCCAGGGCTGTCTTAATTCCTTTTGCCTTCCCTCTCCAACTAATCACATAAAAGAGTAGGTGGGAGCTGAGAACACCAATACACCTGCTGGAAGAGAGAACCCAGCAACAAAGGAACCACCAACAGATAAAACAGGAAGATGGCAGAAGAATAAGTGGAAGCCATACTAGCCTCCACCCAGGATCAATCTGGAATTCAGACTAAATAGTGGAGAAATTACCCAGAAGAAACGACTGAACAATAGAGAGAAAGAAGCATCATAACCTTGGACAGACAGAAGAACCAGCTTTGACACAACTTCTCTGAACCTTCACAACAGCATACAAGATGTGGTGGGCGAGTGACTCTCGGGTAACCAGCTGGAGGGACAGACCCTCCAAAGAAAGACCCAACGACAATCAAAACCAATATATCCAGAGAGCCAACATACACACAGCCCAAGAGCAGTAGGTTCAGGAGATCAAGGATACTGCACAACTGAATTTCACAGGTCTCCTACCATAGAGGTTCACACCAGAAACCAACGGAGTCAGAACAGACCAATTGAAAAAGCAGAGGCTACCAAGAAGAGTTTCACAAACAATGGGAAGACAAAGAAACGAATACCAAATGAAAGGAAAGGAGAAAGCATCAAGAAGAATGCTAAATGAAATAGAGGTGAGTCAACTATCAGATACTGAGTTCAAAGCAATGGTTATAAGGAAGCTCAATAAGCTCACAGACAGTTACCAAAAACTACAGGGAAATTACAATGAATTCACTGAAAACTATAACAGCATGAAAAAGAAAATAGAAACTATCAACAAAGGCCAAGAGGAAATGAAGAACACAATTTTTAAGTTGAAGAACACAGTAGAAGGAATCAAAAGCAGGTTCGATGAAGTAGAAGATTGAATCAGCAGGTTGGAGGACAAGGTTAAAAAAAAAACAGAAAGAGCAAGAAAATGAAAAGAGACTCAGAAAGAATGAAGAGATGTTAAGGGAACTGAAGGACAACATGAAAAGTAATGATATCCACACAATAGGGATACCAGAAGAAGAAGAAGAGCAAGGGATGGAATATCTATTTGAAAAGGTAATGATGGAAAACTTCCCTAATTTGATGAGAGACAAAGTCACATGAATCCAGGAAGCACAGAGAGTCCCAATCAAGAGGAACCCAAAGAGGCCCAAACAAGACACATTATAAGTAAAATGGCAAAATTCCAAGACAAAGAGAGAATCTTAAAGGCAACAAGAGAGAAACAAGAAGGAACATACAAGGGAGCCCCAGTAAGACTAGTAGCTGACTTCTCAATGGAAATGCTCCAAGCCAGAAGGGAATGGCAAGAAATATTCCAACCAATGAGAAACAAAGAGCTACAACCAAGACTACTATATCCAGCAAGGCTCTCAATTAAAATGGAAAGCATAATAAGGAGTTTCCCAGACAAAAGAAGCCTCATAAGATACACCTCCTCCAATCCAGTACTACAAGAGATGCTAAATGATCTGTTTTAAGAAAAGGAAGAAAAAGGGTGAGAGAGAGAGACGAACACAGGTACAAAGAAATAAAATGGC
Organism: Macrotus californicus; assembly: GCA_007922815.1. NCBI lineage: Eukaryota > Metazoa > Chordata > Mammalia > Chiroptera > Phyllostomidae > Macrotus > Macrotus californicus. The sequence goes on from VMDR010007933.1 coordinate 34,089, forward strand.
AATGACTAAGTATCAATAAAAACCTTAAAGGTAAATGGATTAAATGCCCCAATCAAAAGACACAGACTAGCTGAAAGGATAAGAAAATATGACCCACACATATGCTGCCTTCAAGAGACCCACTTCAGAACAAAAGGCCTACACAGATTAAAAGTGAAAAGCTGGAAACAAATATTCCAAGCCAATTGACAGGAAAAAATGCCAGGATAGCAATACTCATATTGGACAAAATAGACTTCAAAAAAGGGCCATAAAAAGAAACCCAGAATGTCACTTCAGAATGCATAAGGGAAGAATCCATCAAAAAGACATGAACATTGTAAATATATATGCACCCAACATAGGAACACCCAAATACATAAGGAAAATCTTGAAGGACTTTGAGAAAGATATAGACACCAACACAATTATACTAGGGGATTTCAACACCCCACTGTCAAGAATAGACAGATCTTCCAAACAAAATATCAACAAAGATATTGTAGCATTGAACAAAGCCCTAGATGAAATGGACTTAACTGATATACATAGAGCCTTTCATCCCAAAGAAGCAAAATACACATTTTTTTTAAATGCACATGGGACATTTTCAAAGATAGACCACATGATAGGACACAAAACAAGCCTCAACAAATTCAACAAAATTGAAATCATATCAAGCATTCTCTCTGACCACACGGGGTGGAAATTAGAAACCAACCTCAAGAAAAAAACTTAAAAACACTCAAATTTCTGGAGATTGAATAGCATGCTATTAAACAATGAATGAGTTAAGAATGCGATCAAGAAAGAAATCAAAAAGTTTCTGGAAACAAATGAAAATGAACACACAACAATCCAAAACTTATGGGACATAGCAAAGGCAACCCTGAGAGGGAAGTTCCTAGCAATATAGGCCTGCCTAAAAAAGATAGAAACATTTCTAATAAATATCCTAACCCTACACATACAAGAACTGGAGGAACAACAGCAAAGACAGCCCAGAGCAAGTAGTAGGAAGAAAATAACTAAGATCAGAGCAGAATTAAACAACATAGAGACTAAAGGAACAATTCTAAGGATCAATAAATCCAGGAGCTGGTTCTTTGAAAAGATAAATAAAACCAACAAGCCTTTAATCAGACTCATCAAGAAAAAAAGAGGACCCAAATAAATACAATCAGAAATGAAAGAGGAGAGATTACAACTGATGCCACAGAAATACAAAGGATTGTAAGAAATTACTATGAAGAAGTATATGGCAAGAAATTTGAAAACCACAGTGAATAGACAACTTTCTGGAAATACAATCTCGCAAAACTGAATGAAGACGAAGCACAAACCCTGAACAGACCAATAACAGCTGACAAAATTGAAGCAGGAATAAAAAAACTCTCAGCACACAAGCCCTGGACCGAACGGTTTCACAGTAGAATTTTAAAAAACACTTAAGGAAGTGCTCACCCCTGTCCTTCACAGACTATTCCAAAAGCTTCAAGCAGAGGGAAGACACTAAACTCTTTCACAAACCCAGCATCACCCTAATTCTGAAACCAGATATAGATACAACAAAGAAAAATAACTATTGGTCAATATTGATGATGAATATAGATACCAAAATACTCAACAAAATATTGGCAAACTGCACCTTGCAATACATTAAAAAAAATCATACACATGACCAAGTGTGTTTCATCCTAGGGATGCAAGGATGGTACAATATTCTCAAATCAATACAAGTAATACATCTCATAAACAAAAGGAAAGACAAAAATCACACAATCATATCAATAGATGCAGAAAAAGCATTTGATAAGGTATAGCACCCATTTATGATAAAAACACCCAGCAAAGTGGGAGTAGAGGGAGCATTCCTCAACATAATAGAGGCCCTATATGAGAAACCTATAGCCAACATCATACTCAATGGGCAAAAACTAAAACCTTTCCCACTAAAATCAGGAACAAGACAAAGATGTCTGCTTTCATCACTCTTATTCAACATAGTATTGGAAGTCCTAGCCACAGCAATCAGACAAGAAAAAGAAATAAAAAGCACACAGATAGAAAAGGAAGAAGCAAAATTGTCATTGTTTGCAGATAATATGATAGTATATGTAGAAAACCCTATAGACTTCCCAAAAAAGCTACTCGACCTAATAAGTGAATTTGGCAAAACAGTGGGATACAAAGTCAATAGTCAGACATCAAAGGCATTTCTATATGCCAGCAAGGAAATATCAGAAACAGGAATCAGGAAAAAAATATCCCATTTGGTAGAGCAACAACAAAAATAAAGTACCTAGGAATAAACCTAACCAAGGAGGTAAAAGACCTGTACTCAGAAAACTATACAACACTGAAGAAAGAAATTAAGGAAGACACAAACAAATAGAAGCATATACCATGCTCATGCATTGGAAGAATTAACATCATCAAAATGTCCATTATACCCAAAGTGATTTGTTGATTCAATGCAATCCCTATTAAAGTACCAATGACATATTTCATAGATATAGAACAAACATTTCAGAAATTTATATGGAACCATAAAAGACCCCAAATAACTGCAACAATTTTGAGAAAGAAGAACAAAGTAGGAGGGATTACAATACCTGATATCAAACTGTATTACAAGGCCACTGTAATCAAAACAGTCTGGTACTGGCATAACAACAGACATATAGACCAATGGAACAGAATAGACAGCCCAGAAATAAACCCAAGTCTCTCTGGTCAATTAATATTCGACAAAGGGGGGCAGAAGCATAAAATGGAGTAAAAATAGTCTCTTCAACAAATGGTGTTGGGAGATCTGGACAGCTACATGCAAAAAAAATGAAACTGGACTACCAACATACACAGTACACAAAAATAAATTCAAGGTGAATAAAATAATTAAATATAAGTTGTGACACAATGAAAGTCCTAGAGGAGAACATAGGCAGGAAAATCTGAGATATTCCATGCAGCAATATTTTCACTGATATGTCCCCTAGAGCAAGGGATCTAAAGGAAAGAATAAACAAATGGGACTTCATCAAAATAAAAAGCTTCTGCATGGTTAAAGAAAATAGCATTAAAATGAAAGGAGAACCAACTGTATGGGAAACCATATTTGCCATATTTGCCAGATGATACCTGGGTTAAGGGTTTGATCTCCAAAATACATAAAGAACTCACTTGACTCCACTCCAGGAAGACAAATGACCCATTTAAAAATGGGCAAAGAACTTGAATAGAAACTTATCCAAGGAGGACATACAGAGGCTCAGAGTCATATGAAAAGATGCTCAACATCACTAGTCATCAGAGAGATGCAAATTAAAACCACAATGAGATACCACTTCACACCAGTGAGAATGGCCATCATAAACAAATCAACAAAAACAAACGTTGGAGAGGATGTGGAGAAAAGGGAACCCTAGTTCACTGTTGGTGTGAATGCAGACTGGTGCAGCCACTATAGAAAACTGCATGGAATTTCCTCAAAAAATTAAAAATAGAACTGCTTTTTTGACCCATCCATGCCACTGCTGGGATTATACCCTAAGAATCTCTAAACACCGATCCAGAAGAACATATGCCCCCAATGTTCATAGCAGCACAATTTACAATAGCCAAGTGCTGGAAGAGCCCAAGTGCCCATCACTAGATGAGTGGATCAAAAACCTGTGGTACATTTACACAATGGAACACTACACAGCAGAACGAAAGAAGAAGTTCCTACCTTTTGTGACAGCATGGTTGGCACTGGAGATTATTATGCAAAGTGAAATAAACCCAGGTGGTGAAAGACAAATGCCATATGATGTCACTTATAAGAAGAATCTAACCAACAAAATTAATTAATGACAAAACAAACGAAAAACAGAGACATGACAACATGGAAGAGATTGACAGCTATCAGAGAAGAAAGGGGAATGGTGGAAAGAAGGGGAGGGGATTAGTCAAAGAACATGTATGAATGACCCATAGACATGGATAACGGTATGGGGATGACTGTGGGAGCAGGGGGTGGGTAAAGTGGGAAAAATTGGGACAACTGTGATAGAATGTACAATAATAAAAAAAATCAAAGGTCAGATAAAGTTTCTCCCAGACCAGCAAAAACTAAAGGAGTTTGTCACCACCAAATAATATTACAAGATATGTTAAAGGGTTTTCTTTAAGAAGAATGGGGGAAAATATTAAAAATATGAATAGTGAAATGGTAATAAATAAACAATTTCTTTATATGCAAATGGTTAAATGCTTCAATCAAAAGATATATGGTGGCTGAATGAATAAGGTAACTAGACTCTTACATATATATGCTATCTATGAGAGACTCACTTCAGAGGGAAAAACACAGTTTCAAAGATATTTCATGAAAATAGAAATAAACAAAAAAGGTAGGGTACCATACTTATGTGAGAGAAAATAGACTTTAGAACAAGGCTATATCAAGAGGCAATGAAGGAC
>VMDR010007934.1:0-38422 GCA_007922815.1 Macrotus californicus
CCACTGTCTTATATTTTCCTGCTTTGTGTAATAATAGCCCGGCTTTGGCAAGACAGCAAACCCTGGTTGACCTTTAGAAGTCTGTTGTTTTAGTTGAGACTAGCTGAGCCCCAGATCCCTGGCCCCTGCTCTGGTTTGTTCTTCAGCCCTGAGAGGGCTCTGAGCACCACCAGAAAGGAGGGGCAGAAATGGGGTGAGCTCCTGACTCGCCCTTGGTGTCTGGCTGTGCCTTCGAGGTGGGAACCAGGAGGAGGGAGGAGGCTGTTGGGGCGGGGGGGAGGGGGGGAGCGGGTGCCGGAGCAGGAGAAGCACCAGACTCAAGCTGGGAGCCAGCTGGAATCCGAGGCCCGTGGTTTAATTCAGTTTAACAGACCACCCGCTGTGGGCGGGTGCCACGCCAACCTGGCTGCGTTTGCCGCAGGGAGTCAAGGTAGATGACAGGGGAGGGGCTCCCTCAGCCTGGGAGCTGGAGTCCTGTGATGCCCTCTCAAGTGGACAGGGCACCAGCAGAGGGGAAAGAATCAGAGCAAACAAGTCAGTGGGGGGACAAGCCTGGAGACTAACACCCTGGGTGGTGGGCGCACCAAAGCCATTTCTCTGAGTAGTCAGTCACCCAGTCCCACCACGCCATCGCCAGTATCAGATAAACATCATCCAGCCCTGGGCCTGGGGGACCCTGGAGCACTCACTGTTCCGGAAAGGCCGTGTGAGCCTGCAGGGTCAGCCAGCTCAACGTGGTCCCCACTGGCTCTAGACCCAGGGTGGCTGGCGAGCTCCCGGCGAGACACTGCCGAGCAGTGGGTGCAAATGCCGTGGAGGCAGGCCCGCTTCTGCCAAGTCAGAACGCTTGCCGAACACGCCAGTGCTCGACCCCTGTGCCTTCCGAGGTTTGCACTTTGTAGGACGCCCCTGGGGCCTTCCAGCTCCTTGACAGTGCGTGATGCTATGACAGTGTACATACCAGGAAGACTCCATGTCCCCCGCTCCTGCTGGCCACAGAACTGTCTGGACCAGTGCCCCTAACTGGGCCTAGGGCAGACCCTTTTGCAGGTGGGACCGGCTCCCAGGGGTCCTGCTGACAACAATTTATTTACTGTCCTCAGGGCCTTGCTGGTCCTGTTGGCTGGAAGGTGTCCATCTTTCTGAGAGATCTGAGGCCAGGAGCACAGCGTGCCTCTGCCCACGCTGCTCTTCGTCCACTTCCTGGAAGTCACTGTCTGTACCGCAGTGCACACGCGACTGTGTGCAGCCTCCTATCGTTCGTGCGTGTTCAGCATTTCTCCACGTCGATGGCGCCGGCCTTTAGGACAGCGAGCCTATCTGCCCCCTTGTTGGCTGAGCCTTTGGAGCAGGACACACTTGGTTTTGCGTCCCCTTCAAACACTTAAACCTGTGTGACCTCGCCAGTAGAGTGGACTCTGCCTCTGTGGGCTGCTGAGGACTGAGTTCATATTTGTGAAACGCTGAGTCACGGGCTCCACACATCCTGGCATCCTCAAAGCCAAGGCCTCCTCCCCACTCCCCAGGCCCCCAGCACTTCATTTTTATGGCCCGTTTACCCCCTACTTGGTATAGAAACATTTATCTCTCCAGCTTTCACCTTCTACACTTGAGCTACCTTAGTGCCTGGGAGGATGTGCCTCGCACCTTGCAGGAGCTTCGTGCATTCTTGTTACACCCATGGCCCACCTGGACCCAGAGTGAGTCCCAGCTAAAAGGGCTCCCAGAGCAGGAAATGGAGACCCAGAGAGACGTGCCTTGCCCAGACCCCACAGGTTTCAGGCAGAGCAGGGGCTGCATGTGATAGCCAGGGTTTCTCAGCCTGACAGGCAATGCCTTTCAGAGCAGGCACAGGGTGGAGTGAGGGCTGGCTGAGCCGAGGAATGCTGATTGCAGCCTCTTCTGAGTGCTCACCACCCAGGGGGATGAAAGGGGGCCTCTGCTGATGTGGACTGGTGAAGCTTGTACACACACACAGATGCACACACACGCATACACATGCATACATGCACACACAACACAGACACATCCCACAACAGAGACACACTCGTACACACACATACACACACAGACACAACACGTTCTCATACACACCTTGTACAGAGACACACATACTCACTCACACATACAGCCAAAACTGGGACTAGAGTAGGCACAAAGGAACCCAGGATGCAAAGTTTAAGAGGCTCTCACTTGTGAGCTTACACAAGGGCAGGGCAGGCCCCAGAGTGAGGGCCTCCTTACATTTTGCACCCTGGGTGCCTGCTGGGGTTGGCAGTTTGAGCCCCGTTTTATATGACAATCTGAAGGTTGAATGGCCAGTTAGGAGTGGACCTGAGGCTGTGTCTGCATCTGCGTCTGCATCTGACCCACTCCTGCAAATCTTCGAGAAGCAGGGTGCCCTGCGGGGAGGTCTGTGGGCCGGCATGAGAGCACCACACAGGAAAGGTCTGTGGCTGGGCCTCGGGGGTCTGACTTAGGCCTGTGCTTCTCAGACGCTGACCTATAGCAGAATCACCAGGAGCTTGTGAAGGTACTGAGCGCAAGCCCTTGGTTTGCTAACAGAGCCCCAGGAGGTTCTGACACCGCCCTAGAGACCACACTGGAAACACCTGCAGATATTTATGCAGCACCTACTACATATCTGCTCTGTGCTAGGTCTCATTTGGGGAGTTTTATTCCCAACCTGCTGGTCCTCACAGATGCTCTAAATCTGCCCAACCGCCCTGTCAAACTGACACCCAGTGTCCTGCAGAAAGGTCCCACGTTGGGTCAGATTTGCCAAGGCCTGACAATGTTTGCCACGTCAGTGGGCACCGCTGCCGACCTCACCCCCCTGCATCAGAGCCCAGGCCAGCAAGATATCCATCCCCAGGATGAGGGAGCAGCTCAGGCCTCTGTGGTGGTAGCGAGTTCCCTCAAAGGCAACTTTGTTTCCTCAGTCCCACAGTGGCCACTAACAAAGGAAATAGAAAAGTAATTACAGCTCCATCACGGGAAGTGAGAGGGTCCGTGTGCTTCATGTTAGGGAAACTTCAAAACTTGAATGTGCAAGTTAGGCCAACTGGCACAACAATAAAACTGTTATTGCAGAATTATGTGAGCACTACCACTACAGACAGTTGTGGGGTCTTCGCTGAATTTTGGGTTCGTGTAAAGTGCAGGGGACAGAGTGAGAACCACTGTCCTTACTCTGCCCGCCCCCCTGCGGTGGGACTTCAGTGTGAGAAGTTAAGCCCCACTGGTGGGTAACTGGACCTGAGTGCCCAGTGCGGGGCCAGACACGCGCAGAGGGAAGTCAGACGAGATGGCCCCTACAGGTGAGGGTCTCTGTGAGCGTCCTGGTTAAGCAGGTGGTACTTGCCCGAGCTTTGTCAGGGGTGGGAGTGGGGATGGTGTTCCAGGCTCTGGCATCGAATGGGCGAAGGCTGGAGGCGGGGATGTACCTGGTGTGTTTGGAAGCAAAGACTAGTTGGCTGGATGTGAGTTTGCATACAGAAATAGTGGGAGATAGGGTCTGGAAGTGAGAAAGGAATCTTCTCGGCTTATCCACCAGTGGTTTGCCGGCAAATGCCAGTTAATGATTGGGTTGAAAGGAAGGACAGGCGGGACTCTGAGATTGTTTTGGAAAATCACCAGGCTGAGATTACCCGGAGCGGGGCTGGAGACGGAGAGAAGAGAGAACATTTGATGATGTAAACTCTCCAGCCCCCACAGATCACTGCCACGGCCGGCCCGCTTGGTAAAGAGGGCATGAACCCCAGGACAGAGGAGTTAGATGCCTGGATCTGAAGGAGCAGGGACACTGCCGACCCAGGTGAGGATGGACTTCCATGCCTGGAATGCACGTGACCCAGGCTTCCTGATGGCAGGTCAGAATTAACACCTGCAGTCTCTCTCGTCGAAGCCCGCAGTTTGTGAGAACCCCACCTGTGTTTCCACTGCTGTCCCCTGCACCAGAGCTGACTCTGGTCCATGGAGCAGCACAGTCTCAGGACCCCACAAGTCTGCTCCCGCTGGTCCCGCCTCAGGCAGCTGGTGGAGTTCTATCTCTGAATCAGAGAGGCCCCTGCCTCCACCCCATACAGCTCAGCACTTCGCCCTCTCCCGCTCACTCAGCATTTCGTGTCCATCTGCACTGAAGCCTTTCCTCGCCTCCAGAACGTCAGCGAAAGCAGAGGCATGGTCTTCCGAGTTCTGTGACCCAAAGCCTAACTCCATGCCTGCCATTCTGAAGGACTGGGTAGATATTTACATACTGAACTAAATTTTAGTGTAATAATGCCCTTTGAAGTGGTTTGGAGGTAGAACTCAAGGCCTGTGTGGCCAGGGGTGCATGGCTGGCTGAGAGCACGTTGTAAGAACGGGGTGACTGAGAGTCGGTGCCAGTGCCCTGAGCGATGGCACACAGCCCCGGGTCAATTGCAGGCAAGTGCTGGGACCAGAGGCAGAGACTAAGGGACACCAGGTGCTTCTTTAGGAGCTGCTGTACAACCGGGAAACCGGAGGGGATCCGGGCGTGGGGTCCACACGGAGCATTCACTCAGGGAGAAGTAGGCCGGGAGGAAAGGAGAGGGGCATAGGAGTGTCTCTGGATAGTGGACCAAGAGGGAGAAAAATAAATCATGATTTCTGCGGATGGTGTCATGGGCTGAGTGCTTGTGTGCTCCCCAAACTCACATGTTGAAGCCCTTAACCCCCAACATGATGGTGTTTGGAGGCGGGGCCGTTGGGAGGTGATGAGGGTTAGGCGAGGTCATGGGAGTGGGGTCCTGTGATGGAAGAGACAGCAGAGCTCTGTTTCTGGGGGTGGCGCACTCACTGAGGGAAGACCCTGTGAGGACACAGCGGGAGGAGGTCCTGATCCCACTGGCACCCTGGTCTCGGACTGCAGCCTCCAGACCTGTGTGAAATAAATGTCCATTGTGCAAGCCCTCAGTCTGTGGTGGTTTGTGATGACATGCTGAGCTAAGGTAGGTGGCTGGAAAGGGGACTTCAGGGTGACAGGACCTTCAGAGGAAATCTTGAACAGAGGTGTCCTGGCTCCAGGCTGGTACCAGGGAAGCTGAAAATGAGAGGAGTGACTGCCTGAGGTGTGATGGGCAAAGGACGCTGAGCAGCAGGAGGCCTGGGTCCAGCAGCCCGCCTTTCCTGAGTGTGTCCTTGCAACGCCACAAAACCACAGGGCTCCTTGAGGGGCTGACACACGTGCCACGTACCATGTGTGTCTTTCCCGGATGACGCAGTGTGAACGTCCCCGGATAGAGATGTGGGGCTGCTCTGACGCAGGCGTGCGGATCCCCTCATTTCCACTCGGGTACTACGGCCCCTCTGTGGACATCAGGCCGTGCCAGGTGTCCGGACACTGGTCAGGAGACAGGCCCCTGGAAGGTGATGCACGGTGCTCTGCAAAGAGCATCTCAGAATGGCAGCTCTGCACGGCGGAGACCACTGTGCTGCTCAATCAGGTCTGAGATCCTAAGGGATATATGAGGTAGTGGCCACTAAATAAACAAAATTACACCTTTAAAAAAGAGCCTCACCTGAGGATATGCTTATGGATTTTTGAGAGAGAAGGAGAGAGAGAGAGACATTGATCAGTTGCCCCCATCCCCCGTCCCGTATGTGCCCCGACTGGGGATTGAACCCACAACCTTTTGGTGTATGGGATGACCTTTCAACCAACTGATCCACCTGGCCAGGGCACAAAATTACACCTTTAACTCAAAAGTTTTTCAGTCCACAGATGCACTTTTTCCTGCCACTGCTGTTCAGTTTTATCACATCAACAAGCACGTCTGCCCACTCTTCTGCAAGAAACACTGGCAGTCACTACCTTATGCAATTGACACGAATACTTGTTGATCAAGTGTACAAAACATTTGTGATGACACCATATAGTTTGTAATCATCAGTTTATTTTGGTGCTGCAACTAGTGTGGCACGTGTGCCCCGAGACAGGTTCACACTCACATGTCCAACAGGACTTCGTGAACAGAGGCGTGTTCACCGGGCTGCCGGACGAGGACTGAGCTCAGGCAGCTCCCAGGAATCCTGAGCGAAGCAGGATGTTACAGAGTACCCTCTCACAGTCTGAGTGGAGGAGCTGGCCGGTGACAGCCCCCAAATGCCTTCAGTGTTGTCATCTTGGGGAAGCAAGCGGCCAGATTCTAGGACAGACAAGTCCTGCTGCTGCCTGCCCACTCGATGACTCTGTCCCCCTTGGGAAGAGCCACCATGAGTCCCTGAGACTGAGCATTGCTAGCAGACCTGACACTGGCCAGACGAGTGACCTGTGCAAATGACTGACTGTCCCTGAGCCTGATCTGAAAACAAGGTCTCTGTAGGGGCCCCAGGACCACCCATGTCCTGTAAGTTAAATGGGAGGCCAGGGCAGGGGTGGGGTGGGGAGGTGTGGCTGCAGTCAGAGTTCCTGTGCTCAGGCTTCCAACCAGAGGTTGCACGAACAGGGAGGTGACAGGCCAATGACCTCATGACTAAAAGGAGCAGAGCTGACCCACAGCACAGAGCAGATTCTCCGAAATCTTGGACCCCACTTTCCCTATAGTGCCCCTTATGGGAGCCTGCTCAGCAGTTGTGGACTTGCCCAGGACTGTCAATTGCTCCTGCAGTTTCACGGCCTTGTCTTTTGGGGTCTCTGTGAGCCGGGGCTCCTCTGGCCTTCTTTTTTATCACCAGCAGAGCTGGAACAGTGTTCTGCACACATGTAAAGGCTTCTTCACGGTGTGCTCATGTGTGAGGGCTGAGTATTGTGCGTGTGTGTGTGAGCACATGTCCCTGTGTGTGTTGGTGTGTGTGTATCACCCACAAGGGACTAGAGTGAAAGCCAAGGCCCAGTTCACTTGTGTTGAATTGAATTAAATTTAAGAATCACTTACCTGGCAGCACTTTGAATGGGCTCTGCAAACACTAGGTGAGTTCATTACCAGCTTTAGACTGGGTCCCCAAAACCTTCCTGATGGGAGGAGGAGCCTGGAAGTCTTGGTGGTCCTGGGGAGCCCAGCCTGGTGGGAGTCTTTGCCATGCTGAGATGTTGATGCTCTTGCATTACAGAAGAATCTGCCACATGATGGAGGGGTCAGGAATGGACACCAGGGTGGCTCTGTGGGTAGGTAGTGATGCCAGAGAGGCAGGTGCCCTTGCGTTAGAAAGCATTTACTCTTGGCCTGGCTGCCTGAGCCTGCCTTATACTGAAAAGTCACTGGAGAGGCAGCCAGATACCCTGGGAGAGGAGCCCAGGGGCTTGTCAAACCTGCTGTGTCCAGTTCAGAGGCAGAACTCTGTTTATCAGCACATCCGTTTCCTAGAGCTGCCATAACAAAATACCACAAATTGAGGGTTTGAACACCAGAAATTTATTATCTCACAGTTCTGAAGGCTGGAAGTCTGAGGTCAAGGTGAGGCAGTGTCGGTTCCATCTGAGGCTGTGAGGGGGAATCTGTTCCACGCTGTCTCCTGTAGCTTCTGGTGGTTTGATGTCTTGATCCTTGACTGTGGCAGCAGACTCCAATCTTCAGCTGGCATTCTCTCTCTCTCTCTCCAAATTTCACCTTTTTATAAGGACACAGTCACATGGGATTAATGGGATTAGGGTCCTCCTAATAACCTCATATTAACTCTATCATCTGCAAAGACCTTATTTCCAAACGAGGTCACATTCTGATATACTGGGGGCTAGGATTTCGACGTAAAAGATCTGGGGACACAGTTCGACCTACAGAAGTCTGAGTGTTGCACGTTCTTGGTTTAGCTGAGCCCACCACCCAGCCCTGACCCAGACTCTCAGCGGGTTTGGGTCCGAGTGACACTAGCTATGGAAGCCCTGGTTTGAAACTGACAGAGAAAAGAGGAGAAGCTGACACATGGTCTCCAGAGCTTCCCTTGCTGTGCCCACCCAGGTGCCCCCACAGTGGGGGAGACCTGCTTCCCAAACCCAGGACCCACCAGAAGAGAGCCTTGTGTCCAGGTTTGCCACCTAAGATAATGGAAGTGACAAGCAAGCAAGCTGATAAGAGGGCCGGAAAACTCAGGGCATGCTGTGGTCTGGAACTGATCCTGCCCAACCTCCACCACCTTCTTCCTTCACTGTCTGCCAAGGTGGTGCTAGGGTCGCAAAGGGTCTCCTGGGATGAGGAGCAAACAGGGACTTAGGTCAGAAAGTGTGGGTGCTGTCCTGTCTCTGCTGTGAGATGAGCCTGTGACAGTAAATGGGCCATCTCTCTTCCTGGCTAGGGCCGCTCTCAGACGTGTCCAGAACTCTGGTGCGCGTCTCCCTCAACACTGTGCTAACCAGAGCATCACACAGGTTGCGTGGCTGCCCATGGGCTCACGTGAGTGAGCTCAGGCCACTCCTGGTAGTTGTCTGTGTGGAGAAATTGCCCAAGGTCCCCCCACAGAGCTCTGTGCACCCCCTTCTGCTCCTGGCCTGAGGGCTGTCCTGCCTTTACTGTCCTCCAGGCCTGCAGATGTTAGCACTGGAGGATGGTAAAGGTCATCTGCTCCCCTTAAGCCAGATGTGGAAACTAAAGCACAGACAGGCAAGGTCAGCACGGCGGAACCCCTGCCTCCTAGTTCTCCGCATCCTGGTTCCCTCCCCTGAAACCATGGCCTGCAGGCTGTATCTGTTCCCCTCTGTTCCCTCCGTGTCCTTAGGCAGCGGCGAGTGGCTTTAGAGAGTATAGTCCACCTTGCTCTGGTTGTGGGAATCTGCCGTCGACAGGTGTGGAAACCACAGATAAGCAGTTTGTCACAGATTTTGCTCGGTATGTCAGGCTCGAAACAGCGGTTCTTCTTCATTTGTTCCTAGCTGCTTCACTCCTCAGGATGGCCAGCCCCCACCCCTGCTCTGAGGGCTCCACACCTCACACACCCACATGGACATGCACATGCACACACACTTGTACACACCACAGGTATTCCTCAGGGTTATAGAAAGAACTGCAGGAAACGGTGCCTGTGAGTGGATTTAGAAACTCTCAGGTTCTATAACACATCAGGGGTTATTAACGTGTGCATTTCTCAAGGGCAAGGACCATGTCTTCTACTCAGAAGCTGCCTCCCCCCCCACACACACAGCCTGGAATATTATTAGACACAGAGTGGGTGCTCATTGAATTGAAATCTAATGAACTGAAAATTGCTTTAACAAAGACCCACTTTTTTTTTTTTTTTAGAAAACAGCATTAATATCCACAGGCCCCTGACCCCAGAGGGTGTGAACTTGGAGACACTTGGCACCCCGGTGTTGGCACACCTGCCCACTCACCTCCAGCTCTCCCACAAGCCGGGGCCCTGGCCTTCTCACTGCGGTCCTGGCTACATGGGCCCCGGAGTCTGGGGGCACCTAGAAGCTCAGTGGGAAGGAGCCAAGGCAAATGACCTCTAGCGGACCTCTAGCGAGCACTGGAAGTACGTGTTTACTCAGTTAATTAGTGCTTTCAGTATATATTTATTAACCATCTACCGAGTGGTTGTAAGCTCAGCAATCGCCAGAGTGACGTTTTAAAAATACATATTTGGGGACGCCATGCTTAGAGATTCTGGCTGATATGACCAGAGGTGGAAAGTGGCTGGAACACCCTGGGCGGTTCTGGCGGCAGCCGAGGTGGGACAGAGTTGGCCCTCTTCCCTACAAGGCAAGCTTATGCGGTCAGACAGGACGCTGCCCCTGCCCTCAAGGAGCCAGGCTTCTAGAAGACAAGCAGAGCACTGGCCCTGAACAGGGCCTTGACACAGAGACTCAGATGGAGGGCTGGACAGGGCGGTCAGCGGGGAGACAGTAGGAATGGTGGAGGTTCCTGAGAGCTGGTCCCAGAAGGCTTCTGTTCTGGGGAACACGCAGACAAGAGTGCAGGGTGAGGAGTGGCCACCCTCACAGCCACATCCACCTCTTCAGTAAGGGGCGGAGTGTGTCTCCAGTTTGGGAAATGGGGATAGAGGAGAGATGGTGTCTAATTTTAGTCATAGGGAGTAAGTGGCCCATCTCTAATTCATAGAACCTGAAAAAGCTTGCAGGGGCCTCCAGAAATCTTTGAGACAGCCCCAAATGGGAACCTAGCCAAGGAACCCTCAGCCCTTGGTGACCCTTCAGGGATCAGGGCAGCCATGTGTGTCCCACTTGCCTCGAGCTCTGCCCTCCTGTGTCCCTGAGGCATCTGCACAAGGCAGGGCCTCTCCCCAAGCATGGTTATTCTTAGGGAGCTTACAGGCCTATTGACATGTGCAGCAGCTCCATCCTTGGCAATCCACTGGGAATGGGATGTCCTGAGAGGGAGGGGACAGGGTTAATCTAAGGGCTGGGGGAGGCAGAGAAAGGCCTTGAAACCAAGCAGTGAAGCCAACCAGATTAATAGAGGAAGAGAGGGGGGTAGACCATTAGGAAGACAAAGAGAAAATCATGCTGGAGCAATAGAAAGGGAAATCTAATATCAACTAGGGAAAAATAAATGGAGATTAGGGCAAACAAATTAGCTTTAATGGGTTCAATGCTAATACAAGAATAACAGCGAGCTGTGAATGCCTTTGAGGGGAAGATGGGATAAGGAACCTGAGCAGTCATGCAGGCAATAAAGACGATGCAGGGAGGGGACAGGCCAAAGAAGCGGTGGCAGAGAGAAGGGGGCTCTGAGGGTGAACGGGTGGGAGACGTGGTGGGAGGGACTACCACGTTTGACCCAGAGGATGGGGCAGGGAAGGGGCCTGGGAGGAGATGAGAGGGGGGAGTCGGGCAATCAGCAGGGATGGAAATGAAGGCAAGGCACCTGGAGGAGACTGAGGACAGAGAATAAAACCCGGAGCCGAGGCTGTGGGGGAGGGGTGAGAATAAGAATGGAAGGGCACACACCGACATGGAAAGGGGAAATATAAAGGAATTAGGTTTGTTCTCTGACTAAAGAAAATCGTAACATCATAAAATTAGGCCCCAACAAAATGAAAACTGGAGAGAATTCTGAAGTGGGTTTTGGAAAGTGCCCACGCTTGGCGGTAACGTGACAGGAAGTCACGTTCGCTCGTAGGGAAGGGCCGACTGTCCTGGAGCAGCCACGCTGGCAGGG
This sequence comes from Macrotus californicus, assembly GCA_007922815.1. Lineage (NCBI taxonomy): Eukaryota > Metazoa > Chordata > Mammalia > Chiroptera > Phyllostomidae > Macrotus > Macrotus californicus. The sequence continues at coordinate 11,076 of VMDR010007934.1, forward strand.
CGAGGCTGTGGAAAGGGCTCAGCCTGGGCCTCCGCTGAGGATCCATCTGCCCCTTCGTAATGGAGAAGCCTTGGGTGGATTGTGAGCCGTCTTCTCCTCTCGCCTCCTCATCTGTAAGATGGGGATAATGTGCTACCTCCTTAGAGACTGTTCGGAGAGTTCAAGGAAAAGATGCATTTGTCTTGCTCACCTGGGTCCAGAGTCAGCACCTCCTACCACCTGGCTACAGGTGTTATTCCTAAGCATGACTCTTGGAGGAAGGGGTTGAATAATGACGATAGCCTTGCTCCCCTCCTCCTTCCCCCTTTCCTCCTCTTCTAAGCCCAGAACTGCTAAAATATCAGCCTAGCTGGGTTCTTTCCCAACCAGGGCTAATCCAGAGGAGGCCTCTTTGTCCACCTTTGTCTGCCTGCCTCTGCCCCCACTGGCTCGCTCTGCCCATTGGGGAAGGAAGGACAGTGCTAACCTCCTACCCTCTGGGCTGATCTGAGGAAGAGCATCCAAGGAATTAGACTTCTTGCCCTATTGTCCCCAAGGCCTCCAGGTGCCCTCCGACTGGCCAGGACTTCAGAGTGTGGGTGGCTGGGAGCTGAGCTGGTCTTCATGGCCTCAACACCTGGACCTCTCTTGAGCTGCAGTGAAGGGCCCAGACTGAGGAGCAGTAAGGCTGCTGCTCCCTATGGCCTGAGCCCGACACATTTAAAGCGGATGTCGAAGGCATGATGGGAGGGCCAAGAGGAAGGCCTCTGCAGTCATCCCCCGGGCTCCTGCAGGAGGGCAAATGTCTCTGTTCCTGGTGGTGATATCTGCACCCCCCTCTTCAAACAACTCATGTCTAAGAGTGCATGCCTTTGGAAGACAGAGTTCTGCTCAGGATGAATGATGCACAGGCCCCACTGAGCTTGCTTGGGACCTGCTTTCCTCCCTCTGTTCTTCATTCCCTCCTTCCTTCACTCCAGTAGTTAACCCATTCAGCATTTACTGGGTACCTATTGTGCATGATACTGGTTACTAGGGGTTCACAAATAGAGCAGCCACATCCCCCATCAAGGGGCACACAGTGGATGTAGCAGGACACAGCCAGCATGAATACATCCTACTCTGCCGGCATGTTTAAAAGAAAGGACCAGAGACAAAAAGCAGGGAAGGAGGGGGCCTTTCTGTAGGTGGTAGCTTCCAGAACTAATTCAGGCACGAGTATGAATCGATCAGGAAAAGGTAAGGAAAGGGCACTCTGGCACAGAGGAGGGCACAAACGAGGACACGGGAGGACTCAGATGCTACAGAGGAAGACAGCAGTCCTGTATGGCTAGTGCATCCACTTCAAGCCTCAGACAGGCAGGAAAGGAGGTGAGCCAGGGTCAGCTCCTGTGGGCACCTTCCTTCAGATTCAGTAGCTTAGACTTCACCATGCAGGTGATGGGGACATGCCCAGTTTTCTTAAGCATGGGAGTGACATCGTCAGGCTTGAGTTTTAGAAGTCCTTCTCCCAGCTGAGGGTCACATGTGCAAGGTTGGGTGCAGAGCCCAGTGAGCCCAGGTGACTGGTTAACCCCTACTCACCTTTGTCCCAAAGCACACGTCACTTAGGTTTTCTTTGGTCACCTGGAAAGCACTCCATCGCTCGCCCTCCCCACATTGTTCTTTAATACTGTGCCCTGCTGTGCCCTCCTTAGCACCGATCCAGGCGGTCGTTGTCCGCCGATCTGTGCGTTCCACTATTCCTACACAGAAGCTTCGTGAGTCCCACGTCATCCGTCCCAGCAGAATGCTTGGCAACTGAGAGAGAGATGCTCAGTAACCATGTGTCAAGTGGATAAACGAATTCACGGATGTGTTTGTGCTGGGGATGCCTGGACAGGACTGGTCAAGTAAATATGTAGGAGGGAAAAACATCACAATTTGATGAGCGTGCTGTGTGGGGGCAGTGGAAGCTAAAGGCGGTTCATCAGTTCACGTGGCACATCTTTTACTGAACACCTGCTCTAAGTTAACGATGAACCAAACAGACGTGGTCCTGCCCTCAGGAAGTTTTGGTGGTGGAGGACGTTACTGCTCATACGTAGAATCATGCAAATAAATGTAAAATTAAAATGCGAGTGATGAAGCATTCAAGAAAGGAAAAGGGTGCTGTGAGAACATCGAAGCAGAAGCCTTAACCTGCCCTGGGGGGTAAAGCAGAGCCACCTGGAGGAAGTGACTCTGCTGAGCTGTTCAGGGTGGGTAGGAGTTGACTAGATAAGAGGGCTGAGAAGACTTCCAGGTGGAGGGAACACACAAGGCAGCTCCAGGGGAGGTTTCTGGTAGGAAGCTGAATGTAAAGTGGGGGAGAGATCCAGGCTGCAGGTGCCTGGGAGCCCACAGTGCGTCAGCCCACAGTTTGACACGGTGGCGGGTCAAACAGCGAGAGCGGGTGGGGTCCCTGAGAAGGACTTCGCCGAGCGAGTGCAGCACCGGGATTTGAGAGAAACCTGAAAAAAAACGAGATATAATGGGACAGATGAGGGCAGAGAACTTCATTAAAAAGAAACCACAAGCATGTCTGAAGGCATAAAGAGCCAGGAGACAGCACTGCCGTGGGCACCTCCTCAAGAGGGAGGACAGGGCACCTCCACCTCCACATCATCGGTGTGCCGAGCTCGGGCTCAGGCCGAGGGGCCGCTGGGCAGCAGGAGCGAACGAAGGAAGCAGGAACAGCACGTGTGAAGACTTTTTGAGAAATCTGGTTGAAAATGACAGGAAGCAAACATTTTATAGTCGAGGGAAGGGTCTTCTTTTTGCGGTTGTCTGTGGAGGCAGGGGCTGGGGAGGCAGCATATGGATGGATTCAGCTCCAGGTGAAAGGAGGGGCAAATGGTATAAAAGGAAGAGAGGAGAGTTTCTGGAGTATGGATCTAGAAGAGGCAAAGGGCAAGGGATCAACAAGCAATGGCTGTGTCTCCACTCGGTTCCCTTTGGAGCTGGAGGCCAAGCAGAGAGACAAGGCCAAGGGCCACACAGCCAGCTGGGGGTGCAGCCAGATGCAGGTGCTGCCCACAGCCCTCCAGCCCCTTTGTTCTCATGGGAGGGGCCTATGTGCCACCACCTCATGGATGTGGGAGTGATCCCCGGTGTGGACACAGGGTGGGAGTTTGGAACACTGGCTTATTCCAGAAAGGCACCAAGCCAGGGGGAACAGCTGGCAGGCCACAGTGGAGATCACAGCCTGCAAGAGAGCCTGCCGGAGAGACAGCACCGCCGGGCTCAGAAACCAGGCTGGGCTAGCATCAGCACCGCCACGTCTTGGTGGGCGGGGCGGGGGGGGTGTGCACAGCCCGAGTTAAAGAACACCCCTCCCACCGTAGTCTTGCCAAGACTCAAACCCTCACCACACACTCTTTGGGGCTAAAGTAAAAACCCTAATGTAGTTCAGTGGAAACGCTCAGAGAACAAGACATTGTGCCATTGTAGTTTTAGGACGGGCAGAGGTGTGAGCAGCCAGACAGCAGGTACCGGAGGAAAGTACTGAGTCCGGGACTCGGAGGCCCAGGGTGGGGAATGCACTTGACAACCATCACTGCCCCCTCATATCTGTGAAGCATTCATCTGTCACGTGTATCTTACTGAAGCATGAATTAAACCTTGGTGACAGGTGCTAGGTGTCCAAGAGCAGGGCGCCCAAAGCCATGTAAACAGGTCCGGTCACCGCGGTGTAGTCAGGGCCTTGGAAACCACCCCGCGTGTTTAGTGCTTGGAGTTGGTGACTGTAACAAGAATTTCGGGCAACAGGCCTCTTTTCCTTCTACCATCCCTACTCCTCAGAGCCTGGAAGGGGTGAAGAAGTTACCAAAGAAAGTCCTAATTTGTACTTCTTAGTCTTCAGATTGGCGATTATGGAATAGTCACAGGGAATGTAGCCAGTGAGGCTGTAATAGCCACGTGTGGGGCCACATATCAGGGGCCACTCTGTGAAGCAGACGACTGTCTAACCGCTATGCTGTATGTCTGAAACGAAGACAGAATGATATTGAATACTGTAATTGAAAACTATTTTTTAAAAGAAGGAAGTACTAAGACTTCCCCACATGGGCACTGTTCCAAAGAATACCTGTTTGGACAGCAGGCTTCACCCCGAGCTTTGAGACCTCCGAACAGCCTCACTGCAGGATGAACCCTCTGCGGCCCTGGAAAGTTAGCATTCCCTTGTCTGGGGCCCTCGCACCCAGAGCCTGCTGTGTCTGGCCAGGCACCTTGTCTTCTTCCTCCACACTCGCCGTTCTGTGCCCACGATCCTCCAGACCATGCAAAGGGCCTTTGTTTAGGAAGCTGCAAGCCTCTTCCTGGTCCACAGCTTCCTCTGGGCCCACCCAGGGGCTCCCACTCAGTTTTAGGTTCCAGACTCAAGCCCACCTGTCCACAGCCACACAGAAAGGTGGTCAGCACAGTGGGTGTCCCGCCCTTCAGTGCAGGAAGGCGGCACCCACCTCTGGGCATTTGGTGTGACTCACCCAAAGGAGTCCACTCCCCCACACCGGACACAGGAAGGACAAACGACCTTCCATTACAGGGACTCTGCTCCAAACCTCAAACCAGAGGGGCCATCTCCATCTGCAGCCAGTGGGTTCCTTCCGAGCGCTCCTTCCGGCCCGTCCCACGGCTGCAGTGTCTCTCATGTCTCAAGAGCACTAAGACTGCGTGGACTTTTGTCCTGTGGAAACCTCTTCACCTGGCTACCTCGTTGTCATCCCTCCTACAGCTAGCTTCCTTCCAACCACCATGGGCCCCGTAGCACCTGGACTTACCTCTCTCAAAACACGTCTTCCTTAGACTGCGTTGTTCCTGGATGGCCTGGTTTCTCATCCTGACCCAGGTGGTACCCGATTCATGGTGGGCACTGGGCACATATGTGTTGAGAAAAAAAGAAATGGAAACTGCAATATAAAAACAACAGGAATTATTATTCTAGAAGAAGGTGGGGCAGGGTCGGAGGGGTACAAGTAGTTAGTTATTCCCTTAAGTTTCTTTACCAGCCACTGCCCACTTTGCAGCACACAGCCCCAGACCAGCAGCACAACCCCACTGGACTCTTTGTTCCGTCCCAGACCTGCTGATTCAGAAACTCAAGCTGGAGGGCTCTGCATTCCATGTTTTACCAAGCCCCCTAACTGATTCTGACGCACGCTCAAGTTTGAACACCGTGGCCCTACCTTAGGGCCGAGTGTGGGCCATAACCTGCAACCATATCGACATTAAAAATGAGAAACCTTGACACTTATATCAAGGTTTTCAGCTAAACACACAATTCTCCGTTCTCACCCCTCCCCATCTTTTTACAATAGCTGTTACAGGTTAGCAGCAGATGCAGTGACCGGTTCTGTTTAGTTCCATTCAATGGATGAAAACACTGAGGTTGAAACAAAACCCAACTTTCTCAAATGATAAAGTAAAAACAGGCAAAGTCAACGCAGGAATCGGGCCACCTCTCTGAACAGTAACTCAGGGTCACTCAGAAACCAGTAAAATAAAATGAAGCACCAGAGAATTCAGAATTTGGAGGCATGAACTTCTCTTTCCCTTTACACCCATGCTGGCTGACCTAGTAAGTAACCTTTCAGAAGGGGTCCTGGGGGCCGTGGGCTTCTAAGGATTTTGGTCAGCCCTTCAGGAAGATCAAGAACAATAACCCACACAGCTTTCAGTGGAGAAACGGGGTACATTTTTAAGTCAAAATACCCAATTCATGCCACCCCAAAGTGGCATTTGGCTTTTTTAAGCCTGTTGCCTGTCTAGGGATGAGGAACCCCACCTGTAGGAAGCCTCATTCCCAGGTACAGAAGCCCAAGCACAAACACCTAAGCCTGGGTAGGTGACCCAGGAGCCATGTTCTGGGAAATGGGGGCAGAGCTGGACACTCAAGGGCTTGTCTAGGTTTGAGTGGCCATCTGGCGCCCCCTTGTGTTCAGTGTCTGCACCCCAAAGAACGGAAGGCAACCAGGAGGGAATGGGGGTCAACAGGCCCCAGCTATTCTCCAGGGACAGGCTACAGCCCCTGAGGGGCCAGGAGAATGGGCTCAGGAGTGGGCCCAGGCCACTCCTCCGCCTTCTGGGCAGCCCTGATGCCCTCCAGGTTTCTTTCAGCCCTGGTAGAAAAGCATCTGAGGGTCAGGTTGCCTGGAACGGGAAGGCTGGAAGTTGTACCCAAGCTCACCAGGAAGATGGGTCATCGTGTCCCTTCTGCCAGGTGTTTGGCCAGCGGGCTTTTTTCCTCCTGACTTAGTGCCCAGGACAGAAGCTTTTGGCCTTTTTTTTTTTTTTTTGAACATTGACTGTTGTGCCGAAGACAGCTCGGGCCCCTGAGGAGACATTGCACAGCAGTTCTGAATGTGCTAAGTCAGTGGGCGGTATGGGCACGATGTGCCCCGCAGAGGCACTTCCCACCTCGGCCGTAAATAGGCCTTAACGGGTTCACCCAGAAGGCCTGGCTCTGCTCTCCTCCTCGCCTGCCTGCTCCCCCGACAGCCACCCGCAGGGCTCCACTCTCACCGCTGATCACCACATCCTGCCCTGGAGGGAAAAGACTTCATGTCCAGGCTGTGGTCCCCTCGGCACAGGGCTACAGGGCCAGCGTCCAGCTTCTAGGGTCGGTGCTGGCCATGGGGCCCACACCAGGAAGCATGGGGGAAAACTTAGCCCTTGGTTATGTCTTGGCTCTTCTTCATTCGAACTGAGTTATTTAAGTCATATGAATCAAGCCACAGAAACTCTCTAAGCCCAGGGTCTCATCAGAACATGGGAGCCCGCAGCCCTGCCGTTAGCCCAGCTCGCTCCAGGGAGTTGACGGGTCTGATAGACAACCCCCTTCTCACTTCTCTGCCTTCGCCTGGAGTTCCGCCACCTGGACCTGCTTCCTCCTTTCTGCCTTCGAGCAGCTAACACTCTTATCTTCAGTTTCACCTTAGACCTCTCCGGGAGCCCTTCTGTGGTCCCCTGAGCCGGCGATTGGTCCCCTCCAGTGGATCCATGCCTCCTGCGTGTCCCCAGCCCCACCAGTGATCATGCGGTGTGTTAATGGGCTGTTGGCAGTCTAGGCCCCACTTTCATAAACCTCATGAGGCAAGAACAGAGGTCACATCTGCCTTAGTAACTTGGGCATCCCTGGGGCCTGGTACAGTGCCTGCCACATGGGAGGCACGCAATATATGTGTGCTTGAATTGGCAGGCGCGCTCAGAGTGAACCAGGCTGCCCCACTTGGCCCTGACAACTGTGCTGGGACCATTGTCTTCTCAGGCCACGGAGGGCTGAACCAGCTGGGAGGGGCCTTTGTGAATGGCAGACCCCTGCCGGAAGTGGTGCGGCAGCGCATCGTGGACCTGGCCCACCAGGGCGTGAGGCCCTGCGACATCTCCCGCCAGCTCCGCGTCAGCCATGGCTGTGTCAGCAAGATCCTTGGCAGGTAAGCACGAAATTCGCCACACACCACCTTCCCGAGGGCTGCTCTCTATGCCTGCCAACTTCACAGCCATCGTCCCTCCCAGGGACCCAGGTCCCAGGACCTGAGCAGGATACGGTAGTGCCTCTGGGCCTCCCAGTGGGTGCTCTTCTGCTGTGTTCCTGCCCTTCCTTCCTCCCTTCTTTTAGCCTTTTCTTCTTTCCTTTGTCCCTTCCTCCTCCTTTTCTCCTCAGAGACTCTTCCCCAAAGGTCCTACTCTGCTGAGCCGGAGGGAGGTGGGGCCACCAGGAAAGGGACACGCTATCAGAGGTGGCTTCCACGGTGGAATCTCTGCATGAGGGCAGTCTGAGTTTGTGCTTCTCAAACTGTAACTCCCTGGGGCACCTACCCCAGAAGCGCAGGGTTGCTTGATGAAATGCAGGTCCCTAGGCCTCCGCCCACTCTGGCAGCCAGTGCCAGCGTCTCCGGTACCCGGGCCTGGATGCTGTGAGCTTTATGTGATGACCAGGTGACCCTGCACTTTAGAGTCACCTGGGAACTTCAATTAAAAAAAAACAAACTCGAGGCCTAGGCCCCAGCCCATGGCCATTTAAAGCAGAACTTTAGGGGAAGTTCTATGCCCTGGTTTGGTATTATTCAGGCCCCTCAAATGATTCTCAGGCTCTAAAGCCAGAGCCGAGAACCGCCAAGCTAAGGTTCAGGAAAAACCAGGAGCAGCAAAGCCCTGCGTCCAGGCTGATGTAGCCACAAAACCTGGTCTGGAAAGCCACTCCTATCAGAAGTGTCCCTGAGGCACACGATTGGGAGCTTCAAGTCAGCTCAGGGTACCTGCCTCTCTTCCCCAGTAAATGTGTGTTTGAATAGGTAGGTGGGCATATTCAGGAGGAGCTCCAGTTTAAAGAGGCAAAGGGCCTATCACTAAACCACGGGAAGCTCTGGGTTCCCAACGAAAGTTGTCAGGGAAGAGTGTGACCCCTTCTGGAGTCAGGAGAGGGGGCCCCGGGATGGGCTGAGTGGACCAGAGAGGAGGTGGTCCCTAGGTAGTGGCAACAGACAGAATTTAAAGAGTGGATGCCATTTCATGGCAGAGGAGACCAGAGAGTTTCCAGAACAAGGAGCCAGCTGGGGATGAAGGGAGGGGAGGCAAGGAGACCCTGGGAGCAAAGTCTGAGCTTAAGCAGGTGGACCAGTCCAGAGATACAGTCAGGGCAAGGGTTCCAGATTTTGTGAGGAGGGGCTTCAACTTGAACCAGGTCACCTGGTAGAAAACCAGTGCCCATCGAGGGGGTGGGAGAATGGGGAGCAAAGGTGCACCAGCAGACAGGGCAGAGGGCCCAGTGACCCCGGCTGGTCTCCTGCGGAGGGGTAAAAAACCAGGATGGCCAAGGACAAGAGTGAGTCATGCTGTGGCCACGGGAATCGGGCGGAGGGAACTGCCACTGTGAGCCCATGGTTCACAGGGCACCTGCACGAACACTCTCTTTCTTAGAGGGGAATCTTTTACGCCCCCTAAAGTGGGTGCTGTAGATGCTCATACTAGCCAGAGGGAAAGGAAAGCGGGAAGCCAGGGGCCCAGGGGTGAGTGCCTCAGCAGAGGGTCTGGCCAGGCAGCAGCACAAACCTGCCTGTGCAGGGGAAACAGCATTGGAAGGTCAAGTATTTGAGGCCAGCCCAGGGGACATGTTCTACCCTGCACTCCTTCCCAGAAGCCTCAGAGGGAATGAGGGTCTGGCTATGAGGGGTGACCCCCAAAACACCATAGTTGAGTGTTCTAGGAACCCACCTGTATCAGTGTACCAGATGGTGTTGCTGTGAGAGGCTGTTCGGCTTCAGTGAATTGTTTTGAAAACTCTTTCAATGCGTTTGCTCATTTCGCGATGGGTGGTTTACAGGTGCAGCTGCCCACGGGCTGAGTGTTCAGTCTTGTTCAGTCGTTTTTGACCAAAAACAGCATGGCCCCCTCCCCACTCCGCTCCACCCTCCCTATTCACCTGATCTCACCCTGAGCGACTGTTTTGTGTTTCCTGAATGAAAAAAGTCCTCAAAGGGAAACATTTTGCCCATGTGGAAGAGGTGAAACAAAACACAGCAGAAGCACTAAAAGGCATCAAAATTGACAAGTTCAAAAACTGCCTTGAGCAGTGGGAGAAGGTCTCTGTAGGTGTGCTGTATCACATGGAGAGCACTTGGAAGGTGACTCAAGTTTAAACATGTAAGAATAAGTGCACAGCATTTTATAAATAAAGTCCAGTTTTTTGGGGGTCCCCCTTATCCATGCCTGGAGACCCACCTGCCTACTGGGTAATCTATGGGTTGTCTATTGGAGTAGGTACTACGAGACTGGCAGCATCCGGCCTGGGGTGATCGGCGGCTCCAAGCCCAAGGTGGCGACCCCCAAGGTGGTGGAGAAGATCGGAGACTATAAGCGACAGAACCCCACCATGTTTGCCTGGGAGATCCGAGATCGGCTCCTGGCTGAGGGCGTCTGTGACAATGACACTGTGCCCAGTGTCAGCTCCATCAACAGGTGAGAGGCAGACCGCAGCCAGGGGCCTTGGGGCTTGTGAGAGAGACCCGAGGAAGGCCCTGGCCAGGGGAACAGAGCCAGGAAGGGGCCCTGGAGTCAGGCAGGAAGCCCACGGGCACAGGGCAGGTGTCTCACCCCCTGGCCTCCTCAGGGCCACAGGCAACCCATTGCCTACCTGGCTGTGCTTTCTGCAGTTTCCTTCTTTACACACCACATCATTTTTCATTCAGTAAAAGAATCTTTTCCTTGAATTAATCCTTTCTTTAGCCACAAGACCCCTCATTCAGGTATTCATTCAGTTGTTTAGCCATTCAGTTACTCACTCACTACCTTCATCAGTCGTTTGCTTACTCACTTACTCATTCATAAACACACAATTCATTGTTGTACGCGAGGCCCTGGGGACACAGAATCTTTGTCCTGGCAGCACTCACTGGTACAGTCTAGCGGGAAGACATATGCTATCCAAGTACTCATACAAACAATTGTAAAAATGTAACTCCAGCCTTGCTAAGGAGAGGAACATGAGGGGCGTGAGCTAGCATGGAGTGACTTGGTTTACAAAAGTTCTGAAAATGTGTCTTTGAGTAGGAAGCAATGAGTAAGAGTTAACTGGCTGAAAAGGGGAGGGAGCTCGGAGACAGCACATACAAAGGCCCTGTGGCCAACAGGATCTTACACAACAAGCTGAAAGAAAGCCAGTAGATAAAGAGGAGGGGAACAGAAATCAGGCTGAGGAGGAGCCGTCAGCAAAGGCTGCCCTTTCGGGGATGGGGGCCAGGCTGCGTGTTCCTGCCTCTGTCTTTGAGCAACAAGAAGCCCTTGGCAGTATTAAGCTGAGGCTGACTTACACTTCAGAAAGTCCAGTCTGCCTGCAAAAGGGAGAAGAGACTGGAAAGCTCACCTGTGGGTGGAGTGGCCAGTGAGTGATCTGGAGGGAGAGCGTGGGTGGCAGTGCACACTGAGGTACTACAGGGAGATGCAGAGAGGGACCAGGCTGGGGAGAGGCCAGAGCACAGCACCTGAGGACAGCTTGAGAGCACAGCAGGGGGCAGGCAGGGGTAAGCCCCACCTGTACTTATGCCTTGAGTGACTGGTAGTACCACCCATGAAACGGGAACATGGAAGGACCAAGTGTGAGGAGTAAGGTCGTGGGTGTGATGTGGACAGGTTGAGTGTGAGCGGCTTTTCAGACCCACAAGTGGGATTTCAAGAAAGCAACCGGATCTGGGGCAGCCACAGTCCTGTTTCCCCCTCTTCTCTCTACCGACTTTTCTGCCTTCCTTCAGAATCATCCGGACCAAAGTGCAGCAACCATTCAATCTCCCCATGGACAACTGCGTGGCCGCCAAGTCCCTGAGCCCAGGGCACACGCTGAGTAAGTGTCGAGGGCCTGCAGCACACTCCCTGCACACACATGCCCACCTGTGCACTCGTGGGGTCACCCACACGCCCACACAGCCCACTCTCTGTGTGGACCGAGCTCTTCTGTGGGGACAAAGCCCCGCTGCATGCTGGGGACGAGTCACTGAGATCTTTAGGAGGCACATCCCGCTGCCTTGACTCTGGAACCCCTCCCACCGGCACCCTGGCTCCTCCATGCTGGTGGCTGGGACTCTCAGGCGTGTCCCTCTCACAACCTGACCCTGTCCCTTTCCTGCCCTGCAGTCCCCAGCTCAGCTGTGACACCCCCGGAGTCACCCCAGTCCGACTCTCTGGGCTCCACATACTCCATCAATGGGCTGCTGGGGATCGCCCAGCCTGGCAGCGACAGCAAGAGGAAGATGGATGACAGTGAGTGTGGGGGCATGGAGGGCAGGATGGGGGGCAGGATGGGGTGCAGGAGGGCAGTTCTCTCAGGCTCTGATGGGGCAGAAGCTACCCTTTGGCCCCAGACTTTGCAGTCTTGGCAACTCCCAGCCTGAAGCACGTGGTCTTTCTCTGAGGTGGCACAACCTCGAGGCTCTGAGGCCTGGGATATGGGTCCTTTCCCTCCCTCTGCGGTTCAGTCTGCCTTTCCACACTGGCCTGGGGATGGGTAAATGGGTCTCCTGAATGCTTTCTCCGTGCCTGGGGATGCCAGGTGACCAGGACAGCTGCCGGCTGAGCATCGACTCCCAGAGCAGCAGCAGTGGGCCCCGCAAGCACCTCCGCACGGACGCCTTCAGCCAGCACCACCTCGAGCCCCTCGAGTGCCCCTTTGAGCGGCAGCACTACTCTGAGGCCTATGCCTCCCCCAGCCATACCAAAGGCGAGCAGGTGAGAAGCAGGGTGTGGAGGTGGGCTGCGGTGGGCTGGGGCCGAGCAAGGCACGGTCTCTGAAGACCCCTGATCTGCCTGCAGTCCTGCCGCCAAAGCAGCCAGAAGCTGCTTTGCTGGCTGGGGCACCGGCTTCATGCAGCTCCAAGTCCAAACACCTGCTGTTGTACCAGACGCTGGCACTTCCCCCTTCTACTCCGAGCCCTCTGGCCTTGCCTCACCCACACTGAGCTCAGCCCTTTCACAGGGAGCCACACAGCCAGGCCGTGCCGACCCCCTGCCCTCAGCGCCTCCCCAGACCACGGGGGCAGGTCCCACAGCTTTAAGCTGCAGCCCAAAGCCTTTACACCATGACCCCAAGCAGCACTTCCAGTGCCACCTCTGGCCACTCACACCTGCCCACCCCATGACTCTGCATTACTCACGTCCCGAGCATGCACTCTTGTTCACACCTCTCTGCTCTGGCACACCGTGTGCCTCCGTGCAGAATGCCTTTCCTCCTGCTTCGCTGCCTGGAAAAGTACCACCCAGCCATTATGACTCAGCTCAAGTATCCCTTTGCCCATGAGCCCTCCCCACCCCCACCCCTCCCCCAAGGTGTGTGTCCCCTCTCCCTCCTGTGCTTCTGCATGCCAGCCTGCCACTCCTCGTGCTGGATCACAGTTGTCCAGTGGACACAGGTGTAACAACACAGTGGGCAGCGTCTTGGCGCACCTTTATAAAATCTCTACCATCAAGCATCGTGCCGTTGTAACACACACTCAGTAAAAGTGGGCTGAGTGAATCTGTTGAGAAATCCAGGCAACAGATTGCAAGCTCCAAGGGCATTTTCATTTCCGGTGCTCAAGACAGGTGACAGTGTATATTGGGCTGGCTTCTAGGAAGGTGGCAGAGACAGCAGAATTCTGCCCTGGGCCCAATGAAGTGCCACCGCTCTGAAAGAACTTCCGGGGGGCTGCCTCTGGTCAATACTATCTGTCAACAGTCACATGTCTTCCCTGCCCCCCACTCCCCCCACCCAGCCAGTCGGCCAGCTGAGGAGTTTTAGAGCTACGTCTGCTTCCCCTCTTTGCTCACACTGCCATTGTCCAGGAGTGAGGCAAACACTTAGACCTTTAAGAACTAAGTAGGATGATGGTGATGATGCTACCAATCAGCTGAACCATTGCCAGTGGCCATCTGGGCAACTGGGCCCGCGCCAGCGCCTGCAGCTGGGCAGGCGATCTGCGTCAGCGATTTTATCAACCTGGGCCGTGGCAGCTACGGGGGTGCAGAGAAAGCTGTCTGTCAGCAGACCTGGGGCCAGGGCTGGGCGCTCATCGGGAGTCAGCACACAGCTCTGGAGGGACCGGGGTGCGGCCGCGGGAGCCCGCCCTGTTCAAGGGGCCTGCACAACCCCGCGTGCAAACACCGCCATCCTGGTGGAGTGGAACAGCCCTGTAGCTGAGGCTCTGGGCACCTGCTGGGCTGCAGAGCCATCCCCTGGCTCCATTCCTGAGCCCCACGAGCGACTCTGCTCGATCCCAACTGAGACGCTGCGCCACGCTAGCACACCTGCACAGGGAATTGTAGAGTGAGGGAGAGCTAGAGGGACCTAGGACCACAAAGCCCAGGGTCTTCATTTGTGTGGAGATGAGCCAGGGCCAGGGAGGGCAGGGAGGGCCCGAGCAAGCAGCTGTGGGGCTCAGGCCTGAGGCGCCGGCGTCACTCAGACTGGCCAACTGTGGTAGAGGCGGCGAGTCTGGGTGGGTTCTTCACTGAAGACTGGAAAAGAGAGTCTGAAAGCCACGGAACTGGTCCACCCCCTCATCCTCCAGGCAAGGAGACTAGGCCCAGCATGTCCATCCGCGACCCTTCTCTCCCTCAGTGAGTCTCCGGCTGGTCGTTTTTCACCCGGCTTCTGGTGGGGCAGGGAGAGCTCAGCTCGGTGTGGTGACTTTCCCACCCTTGCCGACCTATGGTCCTGCCAAAGGAACACCCGTGTCCTCTCACCTGGCATGGCAAGACCCTCTGGCCTGGGCAGCTGAGAGAAGTACCGGTCCTCACACCTGACCTTGGCATGGGGCAAAGACATGCTATCTTTTCTGTAAAATCAGAAAGAGGGAGAGTGTTGGACAGAAGTGTCATGTGGCCTTGTTTCTGTCCCTGTCTCACTACCAGACTTAGTTGGGAGTCTCTGCAGCTCTCGTTCCTGTTTTTCAAGTGCACTGAGAAGCACATCAACAGAAGTGAATGGAAGAGTGACAGAGACCGAGAGCTTGGCAGCTCCTGACCCTTCTGATAACCGAAATCATATGCCTGCAGTAACCACTTGTAGAGCACACGCTGTTCTGGGCACTCGGTGCCAGGTGCTCCGTGTGTGTGTGTCACCTCAGTCCTCGGCTGGTAGTGCAGAACCAGAGCGCACCCAAGTTCTGAAGCATCATGCCACTCTGCACCCCAGTTCAAGTCCAGTCCCCGTGAGAAATCCAGTCGTCACTGAGATGTGCAAGCCATTCTGTGCAGCATCACCGAAATATCTGGCTGTACAGGTTCGGGTTTTTTTCCACAGAATTTCCCGGATTTTGGAGCAGCTGTAGGATTTCAATAGGTATTTAGGTATGGAAACCACGCATTCATAAGGCATTTTAAACTTGCCTTCCCTCTCTAGAAATTAGGTATTTTGTCCAATTTCTAAGCTGTGCATGTCTCTGCCCTGCCTTGAAGCCACCCCTGCAGGCGTGCAGCCGCGGCGCCACTGAATCAGCAACCGCTCTGCACTGTCACGGCGCCCTGGTGGCCCCCGGAATTGACTGTGGCCGCCAGAAGTGCCTGACTCTGAACTGGAAAGTGCGGTATCTCCTTGGAGAGCCAGTTCAGTGGAAGTTCCTGGAAGCAATTGCGTCCAGGAAGCATTCCTTGAGTTCAGCGTTGCACAGTTTCACATAGCACGTTTGTGACGTGTGTGGCCCTCGTGTAAGGGACAGGTGTGCACTGTATGCTCTGCCTCGTCCTCTGGCGGGAGGGAGGGTCACGGGGGGAGTGCTGTGTGCCCCCTGGAACTGAACAACTCCTTTCTGGAAGGCACACCTTCAGAGGTGGCCCCCTTGTGCAGTGGAGGCCAGGAGAGCCTAATATGAGGTCTTAATAAGGAAAACCCCAGCTACTTGATAAAGAATTTTCAAACAAAATTAACCCAAATACCATCTTCAAGCTGAACCCGACACTTCTATTTGCTAGGATATGCAGAGAGAAAGGAAATGCGCCTGTTCTGGTGGAGAGCCACATCTGCCGAGCTGCTGCAGCAGAGAGCACCTGGGCCAGGGGCGGGGCCCACAGTGTAGGCCCTGTTTCATAGAGAGCCCGGGCTGCAGGTCTCCGCGGAGACCACAGACACACAGTGCCTGCCCATGTCCCAGGCCGGCCAGGGTGCAGATCAGGAAGATAAAGGCAGAGCTCTCCGCAGGTGTAAGCAGTGGAGATGATGTTAACCAGTTTAGGGCAGCGGCTGGGAGCATGGCCCCGGAGCCAGGCGCTTGGTGTTTAATCCTGGCTCTGCCCCATGTGAGAAAGTTACCTGTTTCTTGACCTTTCTGTGCCCACGTTTCCTATTTGGAAAAAAACAAATGACTGAGTGAAACACTGTACATAGTCCTTCAGGCCGAAGGCTCCACCTGGTATCTTGTCCTTGGTGGGTTCACATTGTGGGAGCAGGCAAGGAGGGGAACCTGCCATCCAGCCGGGGTGAGGTGCTCAGAAGGAGATGCTCCATCCTGTGTCTGCTCAACAGGTCACCAGCTGGCTGCAGAGGGAGAAATCTGAGTCTGGGATTAAGAGAAGGATAGTGGGGCTGTGAGTCAGAGAATAGGAATCAATTAAACACACTAAATGGAGTCAAGAATGAGCAGAAGAAGGGGACAATATGGGAGTGTTTTCTGATGTTGGCTGCAGGTAAGGCTTGCTCCAGGGACCTCTATGTTGACTTCTCTTTTTTCCTCAGGGCCTCTACCCACTGCCCCTGCTCAACAGTGCCCTGGATGATGGGAAGGCCACTCTGACCACTTCCAACACACCCTTGGGGCGCAACCTCTCAAGTCACCAGACTTACCCCGTGGTGACAGGTAGGATGCCCAGAATCTCCTGGGCCACGTGGCCTGGGCTGCCAAGAGGAGCTGGAGGGCAGGTGAAGGCAGGGTAGGGCTGGTGTGAGGAGGAAGGTATTAGGGCCCTGGACCTGGAGAGAAGAGAGGGCTGTGCTGGCTGGGCCCCCTGGTGGGTCACGAGGGTCTGACCCTCTCAGTTTGGCCCTTCCTCTGCCTGTGACCCCACTGCCAGCGAGGCGGGTGCAGCAGCCCTCTGTATACACTGGCAGAGGCACAGCAGAGGTAAAGCTGCTCCCCGCCTCACCTGGCCCAAGGAGCACTCAGCCCAGCCCCCCTTGCAGAAGTTGCCCACTGCCCTGAGCCCCGCACCCCCCATCTCATGGCTTGGCTGTGCATGCTCCCACCATCATCTCACCCTCTCTCCTTGTCTCCCTCCCTGGCAGATCCTCACTCACCCTTCGCCATAAAGCAGGAAAGCCCCGAGGTGTCCAGTTCTAGCTCCACCCCTTCCTCTTTATCTAGCTCCGCCTTTTTGGACCTGCAGCAAGTCGGCTCTGGGGTCCCAGCGGGAGCCTCGGTCCCGCCCTTCAATGCCTTTCCCCACGCTGCCTCCGTGTATGGGCAGCTCGCGGGCCAGGCCCTCCTCTCAGGTACGGCAGGGAGGTCTGGGCCTGCAGCCTATGTGGGGGTGGGAGGGTCATCAGGGCCAACGCCCCCGGTTCCAAGGGGTCCAGTTCCCTCTCTGGCCCTCAATTCTGCCCGCCATCAGTGTCTTCCCGAATTCCTCTGGTAACTGTTGGAGGTGCCAGAATATGGCCCAAGCAGCAAAATCAGGCCCTGGGGGGCAGGCATTTTGCGGGTGCCTGGAGTGGGGTCGATTTTCAGAAGCTCGCCCTGAGGCCCCATGGAAGAGCGGGGACCCTGAGGCCAGGAACCAGGTGCTGTGAAGTGGTGAACGCTTGGTCTGGGTAAAAACATCTAAAAAGAAGGAAAAAAACTGATAAAACTTTGAAGTAAACAGGCATTGCATTTTGGAGGCGATTTCTAGATCAAACTCCTGGAGACAGTGGGCCAGTCACAGCTGGGCCTCCCGGGGCCGCTCCCATTGTGCACGCTTCACAGGGCTGCCCTTGAAGGACCCTCAGCAGAACCACTCACCCACCTGAGTCTCAGCTCCTCAAAGCATTCAAGCTGGAAGCCCCTGAGGGGTGTCTAGGACAAATCCCCTATACTGGGGGGAGGCAGGCTCAGGGAGAAGGGGCTGGCTGGGGCCTGAGTGGGAAAGGGTGGGGACGGGTGAGGGTTCGGCACAGTGTGCTCTGTGGGTCCGACCCTGGCAAGGCTGGGTCTCCCTGGTAGAAGGCCATCGGCCATCCAGCCAGGGCCTGAGCAGCAGCTGAGAGAGTAAGGTATTTGGCTTGAGCAGAGAAGGCTTGCAGTGGAGTATTGGGGCAGAGTCCCGTAACGGTCCTCAGATATCGGAAGGACCCCCACAGCGAAGAGGCTGTTTTAGGTGTGGGCCCGGGCACTGAACCAGGACCCATGGGGGAGGCAGAAGGGGGACAGCCCTGCTTTTATTTATTTATTTATTTAGAAAGAGGGGAGGGGAAGGAGAGAGAGAAACATCAATGTGTGGTTGCCTCTTGGGCAACCCCCACTCGGGACCTGGCCCACAGTCAAGGCATGTGACCTGCCTGGGAATCGAACCGACGACCCTTTGGTTCACAGGCCGGCACTCAATCCATTGAGCCACACCAGGTAGGGTGGGGGACAGCCCTTCTGACCAGTGGTTTTCAAATGTGCTGGGGACCTCGCAGCTCTCTCTTGAAATGAATGCTTTTACGGAAGTCAGGTCCCAAGCCTGACAATGACGACTGGCTCTGCTGGAAGCCAGGGCTCTGCCCTCTGAGGGTCCTGGGACTTGAAAACCACTGCTCCAGCAGAGCAAGACCTCCACCTGCCAGAGGGACCACGAGTCATCTAACCCAAGTTCATCCACCCTCTCTTATAATGACTCTACACCTCAGTCACACACGTGGAAGTTTTCCTCTGTGCACCCCACATCTGAGGTGGAAGGTCATCTTCGAAGAAGTGGGCACAGAGGTAAAGGGTTAATAAAGGAAGCCCAGTGTTCAGGCAGCAAGAAAGAAAATGTTGACTCGGAGTTCAGAATTTCAAAAGAGGGTGAAGTCAGCAGAGAGGGGTCATTTGTTTTGACCAAAGTGATGAAAGGAGAAAACTCTGTGAGTTGGGTGGAGTGATGTCAGCCAGAGAAAATGGGGTGGGGCGGGGAGGAGAAAGGGGGAGCAGAAGAGGCCCCATCCACTATGGGTGGACTGGCCACCACTGTACCGGCTGCTTGCCTCTTGTGAATGGCAGGCCAAGGTCAGGTGGGCTGAAGTGATACAGATAAGGGATAAGTGTGGACAAGGCATGTGAGTGTGGGGACCAGGACCAGCCAAGCAAGAGGAAAGGACAGATGTTTCAGAGCACAGCCTGGGTGTTGGTACAAAGTGTAGCTGGAACAGCCCGGGGCAAACTTGGTGTCCCGTAGCCCCCACACCCGCCCCCCACCCTGCCATCCAGTCGAAGCTTTGAACACTCCCATCAACATGCAGTCAAATCAGGGGACGATTTCAACTCCTGTCAGCTCTTAGTTTAGTGACATGCCCTCACTTCAGACCAGTTGCGGGACATGCACCATGGGGCAGAGCAGCTAATGGCAGACTCCCGGGAGTCATCCAGGCAGCAAATGCACAGCTTGGGTGTGTCCTTCAGGCTGGTGGCCCTGACTCAGGCCCAGGTGATGCCGAGGTACAGGATGTGACCCCTGGGAAGGCTGATGGCCAGCCCGAGGGCCCAACCGGCCCAGAGTCAGGGGTTCTGAGGAGAACGAGCAGTACCCAGGCTCAAGACACTGGGTCCAGGCAGGTTGCCAAGAGTAGGAAGCAAGTTGGGGCCGCAGTTTACAAAGCTGGGCCAGCCCTGAGGCCTAGGCACAAAGCCTGTGATGGCTGGTGTCCATGTTGAACCCAAGGTGTTGGCCCGGAGCTCCTTAAAGAATGTCCACATGTGGCTCCTGGTCAAGACTGGAACTAAACACCGACTGTGTAGCTGAACCATGGTGCGCGGACCTTGGGAGACCACACAGGGAGAAGGAAGGGTAGGGGGTTAACAGGAGGAGGGTCTCAAGGGTGGGGGATGAGAAACCTGTTCAATGGAGGAAGAGGTGAATTTGAAAGAAAGGAAAGGAAGCCAGGACCCAGGGGAGAGGAGGCCGGTGGCCAGTGTGCACTCCGTGGCCAGCTCAGCCCCCACCTGCATGAACTCTCCTCCTCTGAGGCTTCCTGAGGGCCCTCCTCCTGCCTCCCACGACTCTGCCTGCTTCACAGTCTCCCCAGGCCACTGCCCTTCCAACCCAGAGGCTCTGGCTGTCCTTCTGACTCTCAGCTCCTCCCTAAACCAGCCAAGAGTGAGGCAGCATCAGGGTTTGGGGAATGTAGGATTGCCACACATTCTTCCCAGTTCCCTTCAGGTGCTTAGTCTGAGGTCCCAACACACTTAGCAGGAACAATCTGGAGGCACCTGGTCCTAGCTGCTCCAGGGCTCACTCCAGCTCAGCTGGTCAGAAGCCTCTGAGTTTGGTTTTATCATCAAAGAGTCTATTACCCGCCTCCATCCTTTTGTGCAAAATTATATTTAGTCCTGCCAGAGAGATTTCTGGATTGCCATAAATTCCCCTCGCTATCAGAACAAGATAAGGCATTGAAAAGGGTCACGTAGAGGGCAGACATCAAAGGGGGCAAATAAAGTTGTCTAAAACCACCTCTGCCCTCTGGATTCCTCCACACCATGGCTCTGATCCTCCTCTCTCCCAATATTTACAGTACCCCCAATATATCTGGGGGCTCGTGTCTTCTCACAGAACCCCCCTTTCAACAACTCAGTGTGGATCTGTGTCTATGCCAGCTCTTAAAAATAAGACTGTATTGGAAGTATGTTTGAGTGCAGAGGAGATAGAACTACAAGCCAAAGATAAATTTATGGTTGAAGAGCCTTAAAAATAGGTAAGTGGATAAAAGGGCATGGTTAGGCCACGGTGGAGGGCCTCTGCCTCATGGCTTCCACGGTTTCATTTCTAAGAAGATCGCAAAGTTCTTGGCTTTTGGGGAAGAAACCATGTATTTAAGGAATTGAAGCAAAGAGTTTTGTGGGACTGAAAGGAAAGTTTATGGAACCACAGTCTGAGAGAGGGCTGCCCTGAAGGGAGCCACCCCGGCCTGTCCAGGAGGCCAAGGTCATGGGAGAAGGCCGTCAGGGTCTTCCCTGGCATTTGGTTCAGAAATCTCTGCTCTGCTGGCAGGAAATTAGGTGACCAAGGAGAGACAAGGATCAAAGTCTCAGAAAACAGCAGAATGAGACTGATGAATTCAATTTCCAGGCGCAATTTGGGGGCTAATTCTCATGGCATGGGACGCAGGGGGCAACTATGACCGGAGTAAATTGTGGCTTAAGGGGAGTATGTGCCCTGGAGCTCTGCCCACTGAGCTGCTCAAGCAGCAGCAGGGTCAGGAGACAGAGGGAGAGGGCAGGAAGAGGGGCAGCCCTGGACAGTACCTAGGCCAGTCCTGCAAACAGGAGGCCTGAGCGCCGAGACCGACCCCCTCACCCCCAACCCTCTCGCGGTAGACACAGACACAGCTCAGAATCCTTCTCCGCCCGGTGCAGCAGGAGGCCCCCAGCAATCAATCAAAAAGGTGAATCTGCTTCACCATCTCTCATCCAACCTAGCTTCTCATGAAACAGAGGGGTGGGAAGATACAGTTCGGAGAAGTTAAGTAATGTGTTCCTCAGCCTGGCCTGGGCCTAGGTCCCACCCCTGCCCCTCGGGACGGGGAAGTGGGAAAAAGGAAGAGAGAAGTCAGCAGGTGTCATCAATCACCACCTCTCCCATCACTCTCCTGCTCGGGCCACCTGCCCCCTCCTGTGCTGCCCCTGCCCTTACAGCCGCCATGCTACTCACACCTGGTCTGTCGTGGGCTCCTGGCCAGGTGCTTGGCCCAAGGGCTGAGGGCCAAGTCTGAGGACTGGCCACACTACAGTCTTCTTTGCAGAAAGATGAGAGCGTACCTCAGTATACCTTCTCCTGCTACTTCTAAACACACTAAAATTCCTTTTTCCTGACCAACATTTCCAGCCCCTTGCTTGCTCGGCCCCCGTGTCAGTGCTCTCGCCCATCTGTAGAATTCCAGCGGGTTCCACTGTGCTTGGTCCAGCACTGTCCACGGCCAGCTGGACATCACGCTGAAGGCGCAACAAATTAGGGTGGTGTTTATTTGTGTCAACACATTCCTGCAGTTTCACCAGCAACTCACTTCAAACATGATTTATTCTGAAAGGCTCCTTTGATATGTAACAACTTATAGAACGTGTTCATTGCGCTGATCAGTGTGTACTTGGTGCACAACACCCTGGCTCTGGATTACACTGATAACATCACAGCAATAGTGATAAGATAGTAAGAGTGAAACTGTGCCTAAGCTTCCCTTTTTTTCCCATTTTTGCATGTGAAGGAGCTGAGGCCTGGGGCAAGTAGGCAGCTGGTCTAAAGGCACTTGGGATGTGGGCTGGATAAGAACTCAGGTCCTCGGATTCTTAGATGCTTCCCTCCAAAGGAAAGACAGAAATCCAGTAGGCCTGGTACCGTTCATTGATCCCCTAGGCTTGGCTCCCAGTGCCCATCTTAGTCTATGCCCCATCTTGACTTAGCGCCTGGCCTTGCTAATTTAGCATTCTTGCTTCCTGCTGTGTCCCCAAGGGGTCAGAAAAGTGCCTAGTGTATCACACTCATTTATAAGTGTCTGTTGAATGAAGAACTTGCCTTCAGGGACTCTCCAGAAAGAGACGTAAGGAGGGTTAGTCACTGTGGTTTGGACAGTTTATAGCTTCCCATGAACATGCCTTCTCTTCCATATCACCAGGCACCCCCTGCAAGGCTGGGGTTCGAAGGACCTATAGGGACTGATGGGAGGGAAGTGGGCAGGCAGTGCCGTAGAGGGGGTGGACTTGGCACGCTGGTTGACAGGGACTCAGAAGGGCCCATATAAGACCTAGGAGAAACAGCAGCCCCCAGCGTGGAAGAGGCAGAAGGCCTGGGGTGCAAGGATCCCAATCTACCACAGCGGTTCTTGACGAGGGACAGTTTTGTAACCGGGGGACACATGGCAATGTTTGGAGACATCTGGTTGTCACACTGGGTGGGAGCTGCTACTGGCATCCAGCGGGCAGGGCCAGGGATGGTCCTGAGCACCCTACAATGCAGAGGACGGCCCACCCCCATTATTTCAGTTGTGCTGAGCTTGAGAAACCCAGAACATCACTAAGAGCTCAGACAACCAAATAATTCATCCTTCACTCTGGGGCATTTTGAGAGAGAAGTGGGTATTGTTAACAAATACGCTGGGACAGTGGTCATAACCTGGACAGACCACCACGTGTCATCACCTTGCCAAGAATCCCTGACGAGGCAGCCTGCCCTGGGCCTGCAGGTTTTAAGAAGGAGCAATGGGTGGAGGGACGTGCGGCCGTTGGCACAGGGTGCGGGTGGGAAGAAACTCACCAGCTCACAAGGCGTCTCCAGAATGGGAAGGCTTGACTTCCTGATATGGAGGACAGGTGGAGCCAGGGACATAGGGACCTCACAGAGCTGTCTCACTGTCACCAGGGCAAGAGCCTCACGCACAAATATAGATTAACAAAGAGATGGGTGTGTGTTTATTTTAGGAGTGGAATTGACAAATGTGGGAGTTGGGGCCACGTGTAGATGCACGTGTCAGTCCATGTTGCCTTTCTAGGCTGGGGACAGCCAGGCGGTCTCCTGTAACTCTGATGGGTTGTATCCAGCTGTCAGGCCTGGAGGAACCCCCCTGGCTCAGTGGGAAAAAAAGCCCAGTGATTGATTAGCAATGTCTGCCATGGGTCCAAAACAGGAGAGCACTGGGCCAGCAGGCCACACCTATGCCACCCCACATAGGGCCTGGTTCTTGGTTCTGCTCAGAGCTGGGGCTGAAAGGGTGTGAGCTCTGAGTCCAGTGACCTCTAATGTGCTTATTTAGGCCATCTGTGCCCACTGCTATGCTTGATGCTGTGGGGGGATAATGAGGACCCAGAAGACATAGACCCAACCTCCCTCCAATACCATGACATTTTATGGATGAATAAGATTCACATGAAAAAGTCACTGGAGAGCAGGGAACAATGCAGGACTGTGACAGCCGTGCTCCCTCGTGGTGGAGCCGGTGTGCTGCACAGCAGAGAGGGGGAAGAAAGTGGGTTTGGGACAGGGGGAGCGTCGCAGGAGGGAAGACTCGCTCACCCTCCAGGAAGCAAGACAGTAAGTCCAGGGGCTTCCTCTGGCACCACTGATGACTCCTTGCTGTGTTTTTCCAGGGCGAGAGATGGTGGGGCCCACACTGCCCGGATACCCACCCCACATCCCCACCAGTGGACAGGGCAGCTATGCCTCTTCTGCCATCGCAGGCATGGTGGCAGGTAAGGGGATGGGCTGGAGGGGTGGGGGGGGAGGAGCATTGCAGAGAGGAGGTGTTGGCTGAAGGCGGAGAAAGAGGAAAGGTGTGTCCCATGCACAGACTTCCTGAAGGGCACGAAGGACAGACTGAAGGGTGTGTCTCTCCTTTTTGTCAATATTTTATTTATTTATTTTTAGAGAAAGTAGGAGGGAGGGAGGGAGAAAGAGAGGGAGAGAAACATCGATGTGAGAGAGAAACACCAATTAGTTGCCCTGACCAGGGACGGAACCTGCAGCCCAGGCACGTTCCCCGACCAGGAATTGAACCAGCGACCTTTTGCTTTGTGGGACAGCACCCAACCAATGAGCCACACCGGTTGGGGCAAGAGCATCTCTGTAAATGTCTGGAGGAGAGACTTTGGTGTAGTCCTGGCTCCTGAATCTCCCCAGCGTGGCTTCCTTTTTCTCAGATGCTCCCACATCACACACGGTGATGAGAAGGGAGAGCGGCTCAGGCAGACCGGTGCTCAGGTCTGAGTCCAACCACTTCTTCCATCCATTCGGGCATCCCTGAGGGAGGGTTCTTGGGGCTGAAAACCCTGGCAGCTAAACAAACCCAGTCTTTAAGTAACCCTTGGTCTCCCAGTTATTTAACTGGTGAATCTCAGTTTACCTTTCTGTGACACTTGAATATGAATGGTGTAGGGGATGATGATGATGATGATGATGATGATGATGATGATGGTTGGACTATAGTCCCCTTCACACGCCACATTCACTCATCCTGCATGGGAGGGACCTACATTCTAGATACTCCAGAGGTACTGTGGAGAGTAAGACGAGCTGGGGACATTTTTCTACTGCCATTGGACTGTCCTGGAATCCTGCCTGCCAGCCCTTTAGGTTTCTTTGTCTACTGGAGTGGTCATCACCAAACAGTGACCCAGGGTGTCGAGGTCTGGGCGAGTGAGGAGAACAAGGGGAGTCCCTTTGGGCAAGTGTCTCTCTTAGGAACCATATAGGAAGGATGGGAAGGATAAGATCAAACCATTTCCACTGCCCAGGGGCCTGAGGACCTGGAGCTTTTGGAAGGGGCCGAATCAGGGCCTCTGAGACGCCCATGCCAGCCCTGCGCCAGGTGCCCTGGCCTGACCCCTGGGTGAAGTGCCTTCACCCAGGCCTGCTTCAGTGTCCCCTGGTAGGGGTTGTCTTTGCCAGCCACCCACTCTGGTGCCCTGTGTGAGGCAGGCGACGTGGGCTCTCCTGGGCAGAGGGAAGGGAGGGAGAATGGAGAGAGGAAAGGAAGCTCTATGCTCCCTGGGAACCTGCTGAGCTGGCACTTGTTGCTGCCTGGTTACCGTGGCGATGTGCTTAATGCAGCGTTGAAAATACAGAATACTGACTCCTCTCTCCCTCCTGGCCCCGGACTCCCTCCCTCCCTCCCTTCCTCTTCTGGAGCGTGAAATGAGATTGGTCAAGATAGAAAAGGAAAAGATTCGGTTATTTTTTTAAGAGTGTGGATAATGGGGCCTCTCAATCAAAATCCTAGGCTCCAGTCGGCTCCCCCATCCCCCTTCCAACCTCTCCACCTTCCCCTGCCGCCTGCTTAGAGGGGAGGAAGAAACATAAAGCCCAGGGCTTTTCTCTTAATTATGAATCATCCCCAGGGGCAGGCTCAGGGCAAAGGGTTCCCGGGGCCCACAGTCTGACCTGTGAGGTAGCTGGAAGGCGTGGGCCTCCCATCAAAGGCCTCCAGGCTGTTTCCAGAAGACCGCATTCTGCGTGGGTGCTGTGGACAAGAAGGCAGCGCGACCGCAGCATCCGCTGTGAGTGAACTGCAACAGGGAGGGGCCTTGCCATGAGTGCTGGGTTGGCTCCCAGTAAGTTACATACTGATCTGGTTTTCAGAAAATGTAGTGCTATTTACATGTTTCACCTGGTTCCTAGGAACTTCATGATGCAAATAAATTCTTAAGGAATTCTTTGTAGAAAAATTATTTGTCCATCAGTTACCAGTGGCCACAACCTCCCAGTGACTGCCTGTGAGGATCCCTTTCATTAAAATCAACAAACCTTCATTAAGCACCTACTGTGTGCTATGTACACAATAAGTGCTTCAAGCCAGGCATGTTAATGACGGTCCTCAGTCGGTTGTGGAAGGAAGGAAGAGATCACTTATTCTGAACCTCTGTGTGCCTGGCCATTCATAGATGGCACTATTTCTCATCCATCCTTACCACAAGCCTGGGAAGCTGGCATTAGCCTAGTTTTATAAGGACAAGGAAACAAGCTTAGAAAAGCAAAGTGGCGTGCTCAGGGTTGTAACCATACTAAGTGACTGAGTTGTTCAAAAACAGGCATTTTATCACTGCCTCCCACCACACGAGAAATAATGACACACCAGCTATAGGACAGCAACACAGGAGCAGGACGGGACACAGGTTTCTCTTATTTTGCCTTCTAATTGTTGTTGTTGTCCCTGATCCATTAACAGAGTCAATGATGCTCACACGAGTTCTGGAGCGGAACCAACAGCTTCAGAGATAGTTTGATCCATCCATCCACCCACCTAGCCATCTTTTCTTCCATTCATCTTTACATACCTTTTTCATATGTACAGGCATTTTCTCACCCATTCTTTCATCCTTCTGTCCATTTTTCCATCCCTCCCTCCCTCCATCCATCCATGGTTCCATCTGTTCATCCATCTATCTATCCATCCATCCATCCATCAATTGTTTCATTCTTTTATCCATTCTTCCATCCATCCATCCACCCACCCACCTACCCATTCATCTATCCTTCCATTTACCCATCCATTCTTCATACATCCATCCTTCATATCTTTCATTTTTTCACTCTCTATCCTTTCATCCTCCACCTTTTCAACCATCCATCCATCCACTACTGTTTCACTTAACAAACGCTGTTTGGGGATCTGTGGCACAGGATGCTGGGGATATAGCAGTGAACAAGACCAGTCTCTCCATTTATGGAGCTTACAACCTAGTACTGGAGAAAAAAGTACAGTACACAAGTCAACGAATGAATAGGCAAGATAATTTTAGATAGCAGCAAATGCTGTAAAGAGAACAAAACGCGATGATGTGATACAAAGCCACAGGAAGAGGATATACTACTTTAGATTGGGTGACCAAGGAGGCCTCTCTGAGAAGGTGTTCAAAGTGGTCATCCAAGTGACCAACTGGGGCAGACCATCCCCCACCCTGAGGGACAAGGGCCAAGGCCCCAAGGCAGGAACTAGGTTAGTGTGTTTGCACATAGAAAGAGGGTGTGAGTGAGCAGCGAAAGGACTGCAATGAGAGATTGACAGTGGCTGGGTCAAATTTAAGAGTACTCAGGCTTCTTTGAAAACCGATTGTAGGCAGTGGATAGAGACAGTACAGAGACCAGTTAGGGGAGGGGCAATTGTAGTAGTTTATGTAGTGGCCTTGAGCTGGAGGTGGCAGTGAGGGGCAATTGTAGTAGTTCATGCTGTGGCCTTGGGCTGGAGGTGGCAG
>VMDR010007935.1:0-38389 GCA_007922815.1 Macrotus californicus
GTTTATAAATAAATGGTGGGAGGAAAGCACATACACCCTCTTTAGAAGAAAAATAAGCCCTCTTCAGAAACACTTCCCTTTTGAAAGTAGAAGTTTACTCCTGCTCAGTAAAGTACTTGCTAAGAAGACTTCAAGTAAATATATTCCTGAGTCTTCATTTCTTAAGATATTGACATTCTAGGAGATAAAAATTTTAGTGCTAATAAGCAGTGGTTATATACATTTAGACCCTTTATAGAATGTAGTTATTTCCTACACATACGAAACATGGCTTAGATAAGTAGATATTACATCAATTATAAGTTCTAAAAGAATGGTTATTGAGAAAATAGGGGATTCAAAAATTATATTAGTTGAAACGTTTGTTCTACTGCAATGGGACTAACTCATTAACTTTCTCTTCAAGTGTAATAGAATACGGTCATATTAATATGCTGTGTCTTGCCCGCCCAGTATCCCTTTCCTCAGTAATTCCACTTTTGGAAAACTATTCTGAAAATTGAAAAGCAAAGAGTTTGTGTCCAAAAGTATTCATGGAAGCATTATTTACACTGGTGAAAAAACAGGAACAGCAGATATCCTAAATTGGTTAAACTAGTACATCCTTACCATGTAGTATATAGCCATTAAAAGTCATGTTTTGCCCTGGCTGGGTAGCTTACTTGGAGCATCATCCTGATGCACCAGGGTTGCAGGTTCGATCCCCAATCAGGGCACATGCAAGATTCAACCAATGAGTGTGTGGATGGGTGGAGCAGTGAATTGATGTTCCTCTCCTTTCCTCTTTTGCTAAAATCCTTTAAACAAAAATCATGCCCTGGCTGGTGTAGCTCAGTGGATTGAGCACGGGCTGCAAACCAAAGGGTCGCCGGTTCAATTCCCAGTCAGGGCACATGCCTGGGTTGCAGGCCAGGTCCCCAGTGGGGGACACATGAGAGGCAGCCACACATTGATGTTTCTTTCCCTCTCTTTCTCCTCTCTAAAAATAAATAAAACAAAATAACAAAAAAACAAAAATCGTATTTTCCCAGAACATTTAATAGTACAGGAAAGTTGTGTTGGGTGGCTGAAAGGGGGAGATACAAAACTATCCTATACAATTTGTCAAACCTCATTGAATTACATTATTAAATGGTGCATTTTATTGTAAATTTACTGTAATAAAATGTGGAGGAAAAGCTATTTTTTAGACAGTATGAGGCTCAAATATGAACCAGTGCTTCTCATACTTAGGGATGCAGATTCTGATTCAGTGATTTAGTAGGTCTGGGGTGGGGCTGGAGATTGTATTATTAACGGGCTCCTAACTGATGTCAGCACTGATGGTTGGAGACCCTACTTGGAACAGGAAAGGTGTAAACTACATACCAGTACCTCTCTATATGTGGTCCCTGGACCAGCAGTAGCAGCATGACCTGATAGCTTGTTAGAAATTCATATTACTGGGCCCACCCTAGAACTGTCTTGAGATCACTTACATTCCCAAGCACCACAATTAAATTCTGACGCACGCTAAAATACGAGAGCCAACATTACACGCATTGGAAGGCCTATTATGGCAAAAATGTTTGCTGATTTTCTCTGGGTAATGAGATTTGAGTAATTTTTGTTTATATTTTCCTACAGTTTAGAAAAATGATAAATGTTACATGTTTTCTTTCAAAATGAAAACAACTATTTTTGGGGTTATAAATACAACATAGGTCCTAGTTCTTATGTGATGCTGAACCAGGTACCACACCAGGTGTTTTTCTCATCCACTCACATGCTGCACCATTGCAAATCCAAGCAGATGTCTTGCAGGCTGGTTTGAAAAACTCAGTGATGGTTAGGTGTATGTGTCGCCTTGACTGGGCTAAAGGATGCCCAGATAGCTGAGTGTCTGTGACAGTGTCTCCAGAAGAAATTAATGTTGGAATCAATAAACTGGACAAAGATTACCCTCATCAATGCAGGTGGGCATCATCCAACCTGGTGAGAACCTGAACAGGAAAAGGTGGAGGAAGGGCGAATTTGCTATTTCTAAGCTGAGACATCAAACTTTCTGCCTTTGGAAACTCGTGCTCCTGGCTCCTGGGCCTTGGGATGGGACTCAGATTTACATCACCGACCTGGTTTTCAGGCCTTCAGACTTGGGCTGAATTATTCCACCTGTCATCAACGTCAAGTGAGGACTTACTGTGTATCCCATTGGTTCTATTTTTCTTGAGAACCCTAGTTAATTAAAAAACTCCAAAGTCCACTGTGGTACCCAAAGAATCCAGGATCCCCTGGGATAGTGGATACGCCAACCTCGGTTCTGAAAGCTGCAAATAAGTTCACTTGGGGTTCCTTTTTTTCTTAGGAATCCTTCGCTCGATCCTCTTTCATTACAAAGACTAACTTTTCCAATCTGGTCCTAAAGATATGAACGGGATACAGTCATACTAATATGCTGTATGGACCAGTTAGAACTTTTAACAAAGAGCAGTTCCTCACTGGCAGGCACAGTGTCTGCTGCTGAAGGCATTGAACCCCCTTGGCATAAGATGGTTCTCGGCAATGCGTAGTTCTTATTTCAGGCCATGTTCATGAGTGAGCTAGTGACAGTAGATACGTTCACACCCAAGGAATGTTGGCGTCACTGCACCGCCTTGTACGTCAGAATAACATGCGCACACAGTAACCTGGGAATAAATGGCAGCCCTGCAGGACAGTTTTATGAAACAACTTCCTACATGTAGATGTGTTGCAACAATATCAAAACTATTTTAAAAATATGCAGAGAATTGAGTTTTGCCTATCTCTTTAGCTGTGAGGAATTAAGATGCTAAAAGATTAGTGGGTACAGTTTCACTTCTGGGAACCACCAGAAAGCTTTCATACAGCCACGACCTGACCTACGATAGGTGTTCTCAGACGCTTCTGGACAACAATTTACCTGGAGAAACAGGTTGCAAAGCTGCTGAGCTGTGGCTAATGTTCAACCCAGAATCACCTTCACAATATTCGTCAACCACATCAAACTGGGTGCTGTTGGCATGACTAAAGAGATGATCACTTCCATGACAGCATCTTCTGAAGAGCCTTGTAGTCTTAATTTTTCTGTTTATACAACCCCCAAATACAAAAAAGTTCACAGCTGATTTAAAGGGCAGCCCACCAGCTGATTTGCATAAAGTTGGAAGTTGTAACTTCTGATAGTAACATCTCTGGAGTAGGTATCAAGTTGTTCTTGAAAACTACACACTATTTACTTAGTCAATTACCTGTTGAATCTTTGCAGTTGCCTGCACTTACTAGTTGAGGTCTTGTTTACAGCTGGTCTGCAAAATACTGTGCTACGTTTTAACTTTTAGCAAGAATAGCATTTAGTAAGAACAGCCCAGACCTTGAGATTCTTGTCCTATCTCACAGACAGTGAAGGAAGAGGAGGAAGAGGCTTGCCCAGAGAGGTGGAAAGAGAGAAACTTGTAACGATGCCAAAGAAAGTTACTCTCCTCACCTCAAGGTGCTGGTCTGCAGCACAGACCAATGTTTCTTGTTTTCTTTTTAAAGCAACTTTATTGAGGAACAATTTACAGACATAAAATGTACCCATTCTAAGTGTATAGGCTGATGACTTTTGACAAACGTATATTCTTACATAATCACCACTGACGAGATATTTCCAACACCTCCAAAGTTCTCACGTGTCTCTTTAACCCCGGACCCCAGACAAACACGGATTTGATTTCTACCATTTGAGGTTAGTTTTACCTATTCTAGAACTTCATATAAATGGAATCACAGTATCTATGTTTTTATGTCTGGCTTCTTCCATTTGGCATTGTTTTTTGAAGTTCACCCATGTTGCCTGTATCAACAGTTCCCTCTTTTTATCTTTTCACCTGTTGATGGACATTGGGTTGTTTCCAGTTTGGGCCTATTATAGATAAAGCTGTCAGGAACATTAGCATGCATTTTTTATAGACATTTTCTCATTTCTCTTGGGTAAATACCTCAACATGGAATTGTTGGGTTATTAAGTGTATGGTTACCTTTCTAAGAAACTGCCAAACTTTTTCAAAGCAGCTTTACCATTTTACAACCCCCCTTACCTTTGTCCTCCGTACTTCCTGGAGTCAGATGTGTTTCTTTTGAGTAAGACGGTATCTTCACTGGCCTCAAGGTGGCCCAATACATCCTGATGAGTGCAAAAAGACGTACGTGTTATTTTGGCCGGAGGGAAGGAAGCCCAATCTGTAGGTGTCTTTGGCTTCCGCCTCTAGTAACTTTCTGTGACCTGCCAGGGCCCGGCCAAGGGCAGTCCGGGGTATTGTTTTCAGGGGGGAGTTACTTTGGTGTGCCCTTCCACTGATCTTGAGTTCATCTGATCCCACTTCTGCCCCTGGGGTGACAGAGAGAAGGTCGAGGACCCAAGGCTGCAGGAAGTGACTGGTGGCTTGTACCAGCTGGCACTCACAAACCGCGGCCGTGCAGGAGGGCAAAGGGACTTAAAGATGCCTCTTTATAGTTCAGATCCTTCCCCTTCGCCCACCCCACTCTCCCAGCAGCTTCTCTCATCTGTCAGTTCACTCTGGGCTTCGAGGAAAGGGAGAAAGGGGCTCCCAAGCCCCTTGGTCACTCAGATGAGGCTGCCTGCAGGTCCCAGCCACCATCAGACCCAGTTATTGTCCTTCCTCAGCAAAGTTGCTCCATGTACAATCTAGAAATGGAGGAAATGGGGAAGAGACCAGGTGGGGGCCTCCAGTTGGCAGTAATGGCTTCTCTGCTCAAGAACAAGAAAGGGGATGGGATTTGACCAGGGACACATGAAGGAAGGCTCAGAGGGGCAGGGGTTTGGAAGGGCCTGGGGACAAGATGACAAGCAAGACTGCGAAGGCTTCCCTCCTCTTAGGGGAGAGACTGCTCGGGAATAGCTGGTGGGGGCTGTCTCCAGGGGGAACTGCGTCTCTCTGACTCCCCAAGTCAGCATGGAGAGCCAATACCAGACACAGATTTGCGACAACGAAGGCTAAGAAAATTCTCCTTTCTCGGGTGCAAGGCCACCTAGAAGAAAGACTGCATTTCCCAGCCTTCCTTGTGGAAGGTCATCCTGGCCAATGGTATGCAAGAAGGTCGGTCACGTAGTAGCTTCCTGGGATCTTACAAACGAGACACATCCTTGCTTCTTTGTTTAGTTTATTTGCTGTTACAGCTAAACCTAGTCTTAAATAGAGCCAAGGAAAGAAGGAAGGCCTGACCGCCAAGCCGGCCCCAGTCAGGGCTGAGGGCCAGGGGCAAAGTGAAAGGCGCAAGGGCGACCAGTGAGCAGAAGGGTCAGGTCTGGAGGATTTGCAGGCTTGGGGAAGCCTTTGAAAGGTCAGGAACTGTGTGGCCAGGTGGGGGAGGTGCTGCAGAGGACCAGAAGTCACCAAGAAGAATCAACCATGCCCACCACCACTCACCCTCACCTTTCCATGCAGGCTGAGCTGGGGACAGGAGAATCACTTCAGGGATCACAAGCTCTAGAGGACACCGGAATAAGCAACTGAGGCATGGGACCCACTGGCGATCTCATCCTCTTGAGGCAAAGAAGATCTGCACCCACCCCTCTTCATTCATTCATATACCTGACAAATAGTTATTGAGCATCTACATGCCAGGAACTGTTCTGGGTGCTGGAGACAGGACGGTGAATAAAGCACCAAAACCCCTGCCACTGTGGAGCTTACATGCCAATAGGAGAGATGGATGCTACGTGGGATAAATAAGAAAAAGTATGTTATGTAGTGATCAGTACAAAGAAAATAAAGCCGAGAAAACGGATAAAAGTAGGGGTTAAATTCCACTTAGGGTGGCTGGTGAATGCCGCACTAAAAGGCAACATTTCTATAAAGACCTAAACATGTCTAGGGACGCAGGAGAGAGGAAAATCAGTTGTGTCCTGATGATGTCACTTACTGGGTGCAAACAATTACGTGCTTGCATATGTGTCCGTCCACGTATGACAGATGTGGGAAGTGGCTCCATGGCCAGCCAGATGGGGTAGGGCGAAGTGTCTGGGACAGAGAATGACTGTGCACCAGGGCAGGACCTCAAGTATGGCCAGGAATGGAGCCACGTGCCGCCAGCCCTGCTTAGCATCAGCGACACCTCCTCCCAGGCTGGACAGCACTATCTGGGAAGGAGGGTGGGCCCCTGAGATTGCAGTCTCCTGTGTCTGGCCCTGTGGCATCAGGGGCCAGGGACACCACAGGGTGACCATGGGCTCTCCACCTCCTGCCCCACCCAAGCCCACCACCTCTGCCATCTTCCACTCCCTGCAGGCAGACAGACCTGATGGGGTTTTTCCAGACTGAGCCAGTGGCCCGACCCAGCAGGGAACATGGGAACAGGGCAGGGACCATTCCTGGACAGTCAGGGGAGATGAGGTGTGTCCCTGAGCCTCCACGGCTGTGGATGGAGGTCAGGGGTTAGAAAGCAGCTTTGCCAGACACAGGAGGAGGTTGGGGCTGGGGAGGTCTGCATTGCCCCACCACCCCCTTCCTGTTCTGGGGGTGTGGGGCCCCCACATGTGGTTTCCACTGGACTTCATCCAGGGCCATGTGTCCCCACCCAGGCCCACTCCGAAGGGAATCCTGCACAAGGGTGAAGAGAGTGGACCAGGGGTTTTTCCAGGCTGGGCTGGGCCCCTGAGCCAGTGTGGATGGAGGGCACCTCTCCCACCCCTTCCTGAAACCAGGCCCGGGCCCTGTCAACATGGAAAACTACACAGGCCCCTGTGGCTGAGGCAGAGAGGAAATGTCACTGAGCAAGTGAGTCCTGGCACCCTTCCTGCTCAGGAAGGGATGGGCATGGCCCACCTCCAGTATCTGTGCCCATCAGCCCAGCCAACACCCTGGGGACTGCTGGGCCCTGGGACACCACCTGGTGTCCACTGGCTGGACGGAGGACGGTTCCATGATGGACTGAAGAATACGAACCTGCAGGGTCAGGTACGGGGCGGGGCCTGCCCTTCACTGGCTGTGTGACTGTGGGCAGGCGCACCTTTGGGGCTCAGCTGCCCTCTCACTTCGGCTGTCAGGTCCTCTCACTTGTGTGAGGCGGTCTGCAGAAGGCCCGGCCCAGAGCCAGTGCATCCATGAGGGAGGGGAACAGCGTGCGGGTTGAACAAACTCCTAGAAAGAGTGTCCCCTCCCTGGCTGCTCAGGTCACCATGGGTCATTCCAAGGGACAGCTTCTCCTGCCACCCAGAACTGTAGGAGGTGATCCAATTCAGAGCCTCGTGGGAGAAATAAGCCTTTCTCTCTATCTCCCACACTATAAATAACATGCTCGTTATAGTAAGTCTGGAAATTACGGAAAGCAGGAAGGAAGTAAAAGCTTTTATTTAACTACCAAAGTCAGCCATTCTTGATACCTAAATGTTTTTCTTTGTGGAGTTTGCTGGGCACCTGTTTTCTGTTGTTCTCTAACACGGTTGGGGTCTTCCCATTAAGACAAGGACTAAACAGAAATGGGTGTTGGCTGGCCCATCCACCTCAGTTGACAAGCCAGGACACTGTCCCAAAAGAGCTCAGTGACTTGCCCAAGGTCAGTAGCAGAGCTGGAAGCAGAGCTACTAGGTGTTTGCTGCCTCTTAAGACACCAGTGCCCCCAACACCAGCACCAAACCTCCCTCCAGCCCTGCAGAGCACCATCCAAGGGGACAAAGAGTCTGTTGACTGAGGATCTAGGCCTTCCAGTCTGGGTGAGTCTGTCGGGGGACTGGCTTCCATGGGGTTCCCTCAATACAGGGTGCAACTCTGGTTAACCCCCTCCCCCATTTCTGGATGGAGACATAGCTGTGGAATGGGGATGGGGTGGGGGTGGGTGAGGGAGGAAAAGGGAGGGCTGGCAGAGCCCAGTAAGGGGCGTGGCCCTGTGTCTGTTCCCAAGGGTAGACCCAGCCAACAGGGTCACCCTGTCCCTTTAAGAGAGGGGGGAGAGCTAGCCCCTCTCGGCCATCCTGTCCTGTCATCCATCCCAGCCAAATCTGAAAGGGAAAATGAAAGAGGGACCAGGAGGAACAGGTCCCAGACATCTCCCAAGATCCCTCGCTCAACTCTAACACCTCAGCTCCTGCCACAGGGTGAGTGGGGCCGACCTCGGGTCTGGGGGCCCCAGGAGCCCGTGGGGCCTGTGTGAGTGTGCTGGGGAGGCTCTTGGGTAGATGTGGGAGGCTGGAAGTTGTGGGCTGCCTGGAGGAGATGGGAGAGGACCAGGCCACATTCCTGCGTTGCTGGAGTCGGATGGCAGGGGACACCCAGGACAAAGGGTCCCGACAGAGTTATAGAAGTGGGACTACTTTTGTGTCACCCCACAACTCAGAGAGAAATTCACTGCAGTAAAAAGGTCAGAGAAAGAAAGAGGCGGCGTCCTGCTGGTCGGCTGGGCGCCTGCCTCTCCCAGGTGAACCAAATTGGGTCTGGAAGCACCGCTCTCCCCGGTGGAAAACAGCACACAGGGCACAGCCAGCTTCTGCTTCCACAGAGGCAGTCAGGGGCGGCCCGGCTGACCTCCAAGCTCCCCACCTAGGAATCTAGGCTCTGGAGGAGCACAGGGTCCTACAAAGCAGCCCGTGGGTGTCAGGCTAAAGCACCAGGATGTGGCTCCTCCCCAGCACCCATTGGGCTGGGGGAGATGGACACCCATAGTGGAGAATCACCTAACCCCTTTCTGCCTCCGCCTCTGCCCCCCTTGCCAACTCCTTTGTTCCCACAAACTACCTGCCACCCTGACCCCCGACTCACCCTGAAGTTAGAGGAGGTCTAACGGACCCCACCCCGGAGGGCCGACTGCCGGACTCTGACCCACACCCTTCGTCCCCAGCGCCATGGGGGAGTGGGCATTCCTCGGCTCGCTGCTCGACGCGGTGCAGCTGCAGTCGCCGCTGGTGGGCCGCCTGTGGCTGGTGGTCATGCTGATCTTCCGCATCCTGGTGCTGGCCACCGTGGGCGGCGCGGTGTTCGAGGACGAGCAGGAGGAGTTCGTGTGCAACACGCTGCAGCCGGGCTGTCGCCAGACCTGCTACGACCGCGCCTTCCCGGTCTCCCACTACCGCTTCTGGCTCTTCCACATCCTGCTACTCTCGGCGCCGCCGGTGCTCTTCGTCATCTACTCCATGCACCAGGCCAGCAAGGAGCCGGGGGGCGCGGCCGCCGAGAAGGGGACGCCGTGCGCCCGGGGGCTGCCGGAGGGCCCGTGCCCGCCCTGCGCCCTGCGCGCCCGTCGCGCGCGCCGCTGCTACCTGCTCAGCGTGGCGCTGCGCCTGCTGGCGGAGCTGGCCTTCCTGGCCGGCCAGACGCTGCTCTACGGCTTCCGCGTGGCCCCGCACTTCGCGTGCAGCGGCCCGCCCTGCCCGCACACCGTGGACTGCTTCGTGAGCCGGCCCACGGAGAAGACGGTCTTCGTGGTCTTCTACTTCGCCGTGGGGCTGCTCTCGGCGCTGCTCAGCGTGGCGGAGCTGGGCCACCTGCTCTGGAAGGGCCGCCCGCCCCAAGCGGCCGAGCGCGACAACCGCTGCAACAGAGCGCACGAGGAGGCCCAGAAGCTGCTCCCACCGCCGCCGCCGCCGCCCCCGCCGCCGCCTGCCCTGCCCTCCAGGCGGCCCGGGCCCGACCCCTACGCCCCGCCCGCCTACGCGCACCGGGCACCCGCTGGCGACAGCGAGGGTGGCAGCGGCCGCAGCAAGGTGTCACTGGCCACGGTCCGCCAGGACCTGGCCATCTAGAGCGGCCTCGGGCGGAGGGTGAGGTCAGAGGCCCAACCCCGCCACCGCAGCCCGCACCGCAGAAGCAAGCAAGCGGTGGCTTCTGCTGGGGTTGCTCCCAGGACGCTGCCTGAGCAGAAGGCACGCACGGGGAGGTCCGCGGCGCGGCCTTCGTTCGCACTCCCCTAGTGGCCCCAGGATCGCTGGGGCACAGAATGAACCAAGGCAGGTCGGGATGCCATGACCCGGGTGGGAAGGAAGGAGGCCGGGGGCGAGGGTACAGGGCAGGGGCGGAGAGAAAGTGGTCAGGCGCGAGCAGAGCGGAAAGTGCAGGTCCAGGTGGTGGCCTGGTTGTTTTACTGAGGACAGAAACAGCTGTGACACCAGCATCCCGACACACACCCTGTGTGGGCATGCGTGTGCCCTGTGTGGGCTTTGTGTGGGGGGGAATCTCTGACATGCCTGTGGGTGGCCCCGATCAGTGCCAGCAGCAGCCACAGCAGCCCCTCCCTACCTGCAGGGGCATCTCAGGAAGGTCTCCGCCCTGAGGGAGCCCACACAGGAAGGGGTGCAGGGCGGGTGCCCTTCACCCTGGGCAGGTCTCTGTCTGTCTGTAGGGCTTGTGAGCATCATCCACACTCCAGGTGGTTGGGGCAAGGCCCTCCCTCCTCACAGAGGTAAAATGGGGTTGGGCGGCGGGTCAGAGGGCAAGGCTTTTCAATTCTAGCCTTACCCTCCTCACCTGCTGCTGTTTTCCCCGGTTGTAAGAATGGTTAGGAAGAAACCTCCCCCTAACGTGCTCCTGGTCCTGCATTTCCCCCCACCCTCTTCCCTCCTGGGGGAATACAAAATGTGTCCCCCTCCGGTCCCCCCTGCCCCTAGCAGAGCACTCTCCATAGGTAGGGTCAGCCAGGACTGACAAGCAGGGGCACCACCTGACCTCGGCCTGGGCTTCCTCAGACCTGCTGAGCAGGCTGCCCTGGCCCACTCTCCCCGAATCTCTCCTACATCCCTGGCCCTTCCCTCTCTGTCCTCTGTCATGCCTCCTCTTCCTCAGTTCTCTGGCCTGGACTTCTGCTTCCACAGCAGCCAGAGTGAGCTTTCCAAATAGCCCCCTACCTCTGCCCTGCGTGCTCCCCCATTCTCAGAGTCAGTCCAGCACCTGAGCAAAGCTTCTGAAGCCCCCCCCCCCCCACCTTCCCCTGCACACACAGCACACACAGGCCCTGCCTCTCAGGCTTTCAGCCCCATTGTCTGGCTTCCCAGGGTTGCTGTGTTCGAAACCATCCCAAAGCTTCTCTTCCTAGCAAGCACAGTGACCAGTTTTGCTTCCAGTGCTGAAACATGCTGTACCTCTGCCTGAAGCAGCCCCCTCTCTGCAGCCACCCTCCCCCAACCCTAGCTAGCAAATGCCTACCTGCCTTTCCGTCTCACTTGAGAAGAAAACAGAAGCCTCCCCTGAGAGCTTCCCCACCCCAAGTCAGAGCAGGCTCCTCTGGGCCACGTGTGCTTCCCCAGGCCAATCACGTGCCCTCCTCCTCACTGGCCCATAGGAGGCGCTTAGTAAACTCGTACTGGAAGAGGACGGTTCCTCAAGGTGTCCCCGAGGCCCGAGTGTTTATCCACACTCACAGCACATGTCACCATCTCTCTGATAACAGTTCTGTGTCTGCGGCCCGGGTCCCTCCACCCAGACTCAGACCTGAATGCCCAGCTGTTTTCCAGATGTACCCAATGAACAAATATTCATCGAGCACTATATGCCGGGCAACGTTCGAGATCAGCGCTGCTCCGTAGGACTGGGACGTGAGCCCCGTGTGTGATTTCGTTTTCCATTAGCCATGTTAAAAAGTAAGAGGAAACAGGTGAAATTAATTTAGCAATAAATTTTCTGCAAGCCAATACGCCCCAAAATTCTGGCACATCGTCAATATAAAAAGTATCAAGGAGATATTTTCGATTCTTTGCGCTCTTTGGGGTCCTGTGTG
The DNA here is from genome assembly GCA_007922815.1 of Macrotus californicus. Lineage (NCBI taxonomy): Eukaryota > Metazoa > Chordata > Mammalia > Chiroptera > Phyllostomidae > Macrotus > Macrotus californicus. The sequence continues at coordinate 11,704 of VMDR010007935.1, forward strand.
GATTAGAGTGTGACTCGTGCTGGACCGGCCACGTGTCAGGACTCAGTGGCCACATGTGGGTGGTGCTGCCGTGTTGGACAGAGTGGACCCAGATGCTGGTCTACAGTGGTGAACAAAACCTGCCCACGTGGAGCTTACGTCCTGGTGGGGAAGGCAGATAATAAATATAGAATATACCACCAGGTCAAGGTAAGGGGAGAGAGAGTGACATCCTTGATCAGTGACATGTAACAAAATGTAGCAAGGGGCGAGCCACGAAGCTGTCTCCAGGAAGAGCATTCCAGTCGGAGGGAGTGGCAAGTACAAAGGGCCTGAGGCTCAGGAATATGCTGGGGGTGTTTGAGGCCAGCAAGGAGGCCAGTGTGGCTGGAGTGGAGTGAGGCACAGGGAAGGTGGGGGTAACCAGCACCCCAAATGCAACAACTTTCTTTTTTTTAAGGTTTTATTTATTCTTTTAGAGAGGGAAAAGGAGAAAGAGGGAGAGAAACATTAAACATGTGCTTGCCTCTCTTGAGCCCCCTACTGGGGACCTGGCCCACAACCCAGGCAGGTGCCCTGGATTGAGAATTGAACCAGCGACCCTTTGCTTCGCAGGCCAGTGCTCAGTAACCTCAACTTTCTTAGTTCTCCTCAGTCGCTGGTGTCTCCGCCCACCCATGCCACCTGCGCCCGCTGTTGCCACGGCCCATCCTCCGCTCGCCTTCCCCAACCCATCAATCACTTTGTCTAACCATCTAAGCATTCCGTCCCCTTGACCGCTCTTCTCCGTCCCTTCAGAGGCTGCCCGGGGTCAGCCTTGTCACCAACAGCCCAGAGCACTCCCACTGCTTCAGCTCCTGCCCCTGCAACTCCAGGCCAAACACCCCCCTTGCTGCCGTAAGATCCCTCCCTCTCGTCACCTCGGGATCGAGTCCAGCTCCTCAACCGGCCCTGATCTGACCTGTCCCACCCTCTACAGCCTCACCTCCTCCGCCGTTCCAGCCAAAAATTGAAAATGGTTAGAATATAGAGCTGGAAACAGTTTTTGATCACATGAAGCTATCTATCACTTCTGCGTCCCACCTGGTTAATTCTTCCCCTTAGAGCTTCAGCTCGGAGGGGGCACCTCTTCCAGGAAGCCTTCCTAGCCTCGTCCCAGGTCTGGTTAAATTCCTCTTCCCTAAGCTCCTGTATGCCCAAGCAAGACCCTATTACTGTCCTCCCCAAATTGTATCCCAGCCACCATCCTTAGGTCAGTCTCCCCATGGAGGACGGGGCCTGGTGCCACGCAAAGCACACGTCAGCCCTGGATGACCAACAGCACCTCAGTGCGTCTCCACTGGGGGGCATTTGACAAAGTCTGCAGACATTTTTGGTAGTCACAGCTGGGTGGAAGGCGCAACTAGCTTCTACTGGGCAAAGGCCGGGGATGCTGCTAAACACCCTACAATGCAGAGGAAGAATTCCTGGCACAAAATGTGCCGCAGTTCAAACTCTGCTCCATAGCAGTGAGCTGTGAACCAGGGTGGGCAACCTCAAGCCCTGGAGGGTCCCAACAGCCAAGGTACTACCCCAAGGGGGGCACTGGTGAGCAGGGACTAAGAATGCCATGAGGTTTTCCCACACTAAAGAACTGTCATACACGGCTTCAGAATGTCCCGCTGGACCTTTGCATAGTGAAAACCTGTTTCACATGTAAACCATGGAGAGTTTCATTTGGGGATCTTTTTTGCATGGTTTTGTTCAACACTGTTAGTTTTTATTTCAACATCCAACCATACTCTTCAACTTTCCTGCGCTTCATGTACACAATGGCTTCGGACCTTACTTCTTTAAATCCAAATGTATTCATTAAAAGCAGAAGCAAATACGGGCCTATGTCGTATCTACCATGTGGCTGTGCCCAAGCATTTACACATTGACATTCATAGCACTTACCCTTCACTTCTCTCTACAACACAGTGCGATAGCATATTGTATAGGTATCTGTGTTAAATTTCATTTCAGATTCACAAAGAAAGTGTGAGAAAATATTTATTGGGGCGGGTAGAGCCTCTGTCCGCGCTCTCGATCAAGCCAGAGCCAGAGGGTGAGATAAGCGAGGAATTGGCGCCACCTGGCGGCTGTTGCAGAAATGGCAGGCGAACCCCAGGGGAAGACACGCCTAGCGCCGCTGCTAACTCTTCCCAAACAGCCTCCACCGCCACCCCGCAGACGCCCCAAGACTGCGGTATCTGACGCCTCTTCCAGGGCTTCAGCGATCCAGGAAAGAACCCTGGCTGAGGGGTGGGAGCCCTGAGTACTGGTTTTCTATCTGCCACTCATTTGCTGTGTGGCCCTGGACAAGGGCACTGCCCTCTCTGAGCCTTGAGGTGTAGTGTGAGGGGTGGGCATATTTGGTCTGTGAAGACCCTCGAAGGCTGCCACACTCGACCCTCTCAACCAGGAGCATCTAGGCTCCCCTGCAAGCTGTGCTCTGGGCTTCCTGCTCACGGACCTTAGGGGTGGGAAGAGGAGGGCAGAGGGATGGCAGGTTGGCCTCAGCTTCTACCCCAATCCCATGTTCTTGCAAGGTAACCATGAGCCCAGGATCCAGGTCCCCTGCCAACCACCACTCTGCCATGAAGATCAAGCCTGTGTTCACCCCAAAAATAGAACTTTGCCATCAAATGACCCCCAGACCCCACCTCCGGGTTCCCAAGGGCTAGGTAGGAACTCTCCGAGGGCAGGGCCCCCTTCCTCTCTCTGATTCCCCGGGGAGCTGGGTCTGGTGTCCTCTCTCTGACTCAGGATTCTCTGAAGGCAGAGGCAGTTTCTGTCCCTCTCCCTTCCTCCCCCTGCAGAGTGAGGCACCCCAACACAAACCAAGGGCTTCCCGAAACCAGGCCTGTCTCCTGCCATAGGTCTCCAAAGACCGTAGCACAGGGCGGGCCCCAGTGGCTCCTGCGCGACCCCTCGGCCCCAGCCCCTTGCCCAGACAGAGAGAAGGTGGCAAGGCAGCACGGCTGAGGCGTGTGTAGAATAAATAGAACTTTATTCTTTATCCAGTAGATCTCAGTGGAAAGTCCAACAGTAACAGGTGCACCAGCGGGCTCTGGGAAATGAGACCCCAACCCTGGGGCATGGAAGCAGGGCAGAGCCGGCTACCCCAGCCCAGGGGTGCAGGGGAGGGGACCCCCCCCTTAGGCCCGTCCCGCGGGGCAAGGAGGGGCACGGATGTAGGGTGGGGGTTGGGAGCAGGCCAGGGAAATGGAGGAGCTGGGGCCAAGCTTGTCTGTCGGCCTGTGTGTGTGTGTGTCTGGGGGTCCTGTGGGTGGTGCTGGTGGCTGTGAGGTGGGGGGGGGGGGGTGGCAGGGAGGGCAGGGACAGCTCAGACCCCTTGGCCTGCCCCTTCAAAGTGGGGGCTGGAGGGCTTAGGCCATGTGGGCCCTGATGCCAAGCGGGCAACTCAGCCAAGTACACAGGGCTGAGAAATGCCCAAGTGTATGCTGAGGCCCCCTTGCTTGGCCCCGACCCGCCTCTGGTGGTGGGCACCCTCCTTCTGGGGGCTGCCAGGAGTTGTCCATGACCAGTGGTTAGGCAGAGGAAGAAGGGGGCTGGCTGCCTCCCCAGCAAAGGAGGGGAGGGCAGGCCTCGGAAAGTTAGTACTTCACAGTTTTAAAGAGAAAACAGGAGAGAATGGCTAGGGAGGAGGGCCAGGGGACACAGGGACAGGGAGAGAGTGGGGGCCCCTTTGAGCCACTGCCCTCCCCCAGGGCCCACACCCCCCAGCTCTGGATCCAGCTCCCCCCAATACACAGCACAGATTCCTTCAGTATAAATGTGCTTAAAATGAAAATTCTTATTTAAAAAATCAAAACCAAAAAAAAATTAAAATAAAAACAAAACCAGCGAGAATACCTGGGGGTTGGTATGGCAGGTATGTACAGGGGGAACCCCCCGCCCCTGGCCCACCCCCTCTGTCACCAACTGAGGCAAGGGGGACTCCCCAACCAGGGGGCAATGGCTTGCAAGTTCTGAGGATGGGGGAACCAGGTCCTGCATTTGCTGGTGATGAAGGTGTGGCGAGGCGGGCAGAGAGGTGTCCTGGTGAACACAAGGCCCCCAGGAGCCATCCCGAGACCCAAGACCAGGGGTCCTCACTCAGTTCATGACCTTGCCCCTGATGTCAACCCAGGCCACAGAGTAGCAGTCCGTAGCACCGGGCCTCTGTCCAAGGAGCAGCCACCTCCTCCCTCCTGTCCCGAAGAGGACAGGGAGGGGGCAGGGCTGGCTGGGGTCGCATGGTTGGTAGAAAGGCAGAGAAAAGCCGGGCAAGGGGCAAGGGCCATGTCCACGGGGTGCAGGCGGTCACGGGGAGTGGGTGGCCGGGCTGCTTCTGTTTGAGCTGGGGCTGAGGCTGGGGCTACAGCTGCGGGGTGGGGGAGCCAGGCCACCCCCATCCCGCCCGCCGCCCCCAGGCTGCCCACCCAGAGTGTCCAGGCCCTCTGAGTTCTCCAGCATCTCCTGGATGAGAGGTGGCATGGAGCCTGGGATCTCCATCTTCAAAGTGATCACCCGCTCAGCCCCTGCAGTGGGGGGGGGCAGAGGTCAGCACCTACCCCCACCCGCTACCCCCCCACCCCCCTACCCCTGGCAAGCGAGCGTGGCCAGGAGGGCGGGTGCAGCGGGTGGGCAGTCAGCATCTGCCAAACACTGAACTTGGGGTTTGGCTCTGGGACAAAGCATCTCTCTCTTAAATTGACTTTGGAGGGAGGGGGGCGAGAGAGAGAGAGACTGGTTGTTCTACTTATTGATGCAGTCATTGGTTGATTCTTGTATGTGCTCTGACTGGGGATCGAACCCACAACCTTGGAGTATTAGGCTGATCTCTAACCAACTGAGCCACCTGGCCAGGGCTGTGAGCAGCTCTCTTAATTCCCCAGGTCCAAGGGGCAGTGGGGAAAGAGGTTATGAACACAGGCTCTAGGGTCACGGCATCTTGTTTGACACTGGGTCCTTCCTACGTACTGTGTGTTACAGCTTCTCCTGCTGACACCTCAAAGCAACTCTGTAAACACCATCATCATCCTCATTCCTCAGATGGGTTCAGAGCTGCTAAGTGACCTGCTCAAGGACACATACCTACACCATCTGGTTCCAGAGCTATGCCCTTAACCACCATGCAAAGGGGACAAGTAGAGTGCACAGACAGGTCACCTGAGCATGGTGGGGTCCTGGAGGACCTTGGCCTAGACACAGATAGGGACAGCTGGGGTCCTGATGAGTGGGGCATCGTCCTGGGCACAAAGACATGGGGTGTTGGCGCAGATGTGAGGAGCCTGGCCTGGGTCCTGGGCCAGCTGTTGGAACCCAGCCCCGACAGGGACATGGGGCCTCCCTCCAGGTGTGGGAGCCTCACCCTTAGCGCTGATGCTTCGCAGGTCTGTGATCTTCATCAGCATCTTGGGGAACATGTGGGGGCGGCTAGGCCTCCGTTTTCGCACATAGACCTTCAGCGCCTCCAGCAGCGGCTCCTGCAGCATGTCCACCCTGTCTGGTTGCTCTAGGTCCTGCCGGTCTGGGGAAGCAGAGGTGCCCCCTGAGCAGGTGCCCTGGTTAAGCTAGGAATACCGCTGCGCTCCCAGCCTTGGCCACCGGGGAGCGCACCTGCCCAGGGCACAAGCTGGGCCTCCCCTCACAGGGCAGTGGAGGGTGTCTGTGTGCTTTGATAAAAGCCCTTCATTGTAAGCAGAGAGCTGAGGATGCAGACTGCCCAAAGCCAGCCCTGATGGCCCAGTTCATGGGGATGGGACCCCTGAACACGAGCAGTGCCAACCTCAAGCGGAGGGAAGATGCCCAGGCAGGTCTCCCACTCCTAGCCATCGAGACGCCAGCAGGGTATCGCAGAACTAACACTGAAACAGCAGCGGCAGCCAGCACCTGCTGGGCCTCACTCCGGGCACCTTGCGCCTTTACTAGCGACCTCCTCCATCGGCCCGTCGGCTTTATGAGGAGAGGACCACTACTGTCTCGTTTTACAGAAGTAGGGGCTCAGAGAAGTTTGGCAACCCTCAAGGTCAAAGCAGGCCAGGACTTAAAGCTGCGTGGTCTGACCAGGTGGGGGCCGTGAGTTCAGGTCTCCACTGCCACATCCTTGTTGTGTGGCCACAGTGCAGCTGCTGCCCCTCTGGGACTCGGTTTCCCCCTCTAAGCAGGACCTGACAGGGGCCTAGGTCCTTTCCTGATCTGCTGACCCCCGGACATGCCGGTGAGGGGCTTGACCAGGTCCCACCCACCTCCACAGATGAGGCAGATGGCGCTGAGCAGCCCAGTCTCCGCATCATCCATCTCCAGGGGCAGCAGCTGGTTGGCGAAGGCGAAGACCAGGTCTGTGAGGGGGCCGAAGCCGGCGTTGTGCATCTGGGTCCGGTTCAGGGTCAGCCCATCCGAGAAGGTCATTGTGTCCTGCTCGGGTGTGTACCTCGTGCAGATCCGCAGGATCTGGGTGCAGAGGAGGCACGAATTTAGGTACTCAGCCCACCCCCGGCCCGGGCACTCCCAGCCCCAGCATCTGCCCCCATGGGACCACCTGGCAGCCAGCCAGCCAACCCGGTGCAGCCCGATAGCCTCGTCCACAGTAACAAAAATGTTCCGCGTCTGTGCCATCCAGCACAGCGGCCGCCAGGGTGGCACAGCCAGAGTGGCTGCTGGACACAAACCACTAGTGCAGCTGAGGAACCGACCTGAGTTTAACGCTAATTACACTGTTTAAGTTTAAACAGCCACACACGGCGGGCGGCTTCTGTATGGGTCTGCTTCAGGGTCAGCCTCCTGTCTCCATGCAGAGAATTCAGAATTCTCTAGAAACTAGAATGCATGGCAAACTTGTGTCTACAGGACAAGGTACACACCAGGAGCCTGATAAATGTGCATCAGCTTCCACTGTCCCAAACCTTCATCCTGCCTCCGGCACCCAGCACGTGGGGGGTGGGAGGCCCCCTGGGGACAGTGCACTCTGAACCTGCCCACTCCTCCCTGGAAGTCACAGCCCACACTCCCCACCCTGCAGGCAACTCAGAGAGGGCTGAGCCAGTCAGGATGCCAGGGAGGAGAGTCCTCGTCGATGGAGGCTTTGGCAGCCGCCACTGTCCCCAACCTGGTCTCCAGTCCAGCCCACCCTCCGGCCCCACCCATCGCCAGACCCCGGGTAGCTCAGTGCAGCGAGCCCTTCACATCGGCCCTAAGCTTGCGACACCCCTCCCATGCTGCTTCTACACCCTGAGCTGCCCTCCCCTCCGACCTCTGCCCCGGGGCCCAGCCTTGTGGCTCCCTCGTCTGCATGGAGGGAGGACAGCCTTTGCCATCACCAGCCAGCACTTATCACAGTTGGCCACCTGTTTACCTACGTCGCTTCCAAAGACGGAAGGTTTTTCAGAAAGGCGATAGCGTGGTGTTTGCTTCTGTTCCTGACCCCCAGCCTGAGGCCTAGCCACACAGGGTCCCAGGTGAAACTTTATTACAACTGAACAGATGGGAAGATGTGTGGCTGGACGGAAGGCTTAACAGAAAGACGGGGTGAAGGTGGGTGGGTGCGTGTGCAGGAAGTGGGTGAACTGGTGAACATCCAGGTGCTGAGGGGCCGAGTGGCCAGGCAGACAGGCAAACAAGCGGACAAACGACACCCGGGGAGAGGAAGGGTAGCCGTTTGGATGGGTGGGGCACTGGGCCTGGTCCAGTCCAGACGGACATTTGGGAAGGTGGCCATGCGAGTGGTAGACGTCCTCCAAGGACACGGGGCGGTGCCCAGGCGGGCGGGGTGCAGACCCCTCACCAGGATGTCCAGGCAGGCGGCCTTGAGAAGGGTGATCTGGTCAGCGATGGTGAGGGTGGTGAAGCCGGGCAGCTGCTTGGCGAACTCCACGGTCTTAATGATGCACTTTGTGGACAGCTCGCTGAACTTGTCCCAGAGGTCGATGTCCAGGGAGACGCGCTGCTCTGAGCTGTTGTTCTGCGAGGACGGGGAGAGTGAGGGCCTTCTCCTCACGGCACCCCTTCCTGGCCTGGCTCCACCAGCCCCACAGGCCTGCCCTGAACCCGGCCTTCCCTTCCCGAGAGCTCCCTGAGAAGAGGGAGCAGAAGGGCGGAGAGAGAGGGGCAGACCTGGAGGCCAGGGCGGGGGTGAGGAGGAGCCGGCCTGGCAGGACAAGGGGCGCCCCGCCCCGCCAGGCCGGGGGAGGCCGTACCGTAGTGTATTTGCCCAGTTGGCAGAGGGCAGGGAAGGTCTCCTGGTGCGCTTTGCGCACCTTCTCGATGAGCTCCCCCACCTCCGGCGTCAGCGTGTAGCTCTCGGAGCACTCGGGCTTGGGCGCCTCCTTCTTCTTCTTGTTTCGGTCGTTCCTCACAGCTGCGGACGGCAGAGGCCGGTGGTCAGAGAGCGGGTGCCGGCAGCGGTCACCCCCAGCCCGAGTCCCTACCACCAGCGCTGGGTAGCTGGTGGGTGCGCACACAACACACACACGCGCCGCACACAGGTGGAAAAGGCATCAGATCACGGCCCACCTGACACAGACACCGAGTCCTGCCCCAGGCCTCAGGCCCCCAGACCCCATGCCTGTGGTCCCACACACCCATTCCAGCGCACACTCCAGGGACGTGGTGGGATCCTGGTCTGAAGGCCAGAGTGTCCCACGTCCGTGCTCTGCACCCCCCACCCCCGCTTCCAGGAGGAACAAGCAGCTTCCCATGGCCCTCAGCCCTCCAGGCAGCAGTCTCCCCGGGGGAAGAGGAAGCAGCTCCTCTCCTTGGGCAGGGGTGGTGCCAGGCTCCCTATCCTGAGAACAGGGGGCCTGACGGGAGAATCTCTCGGCCCATTAGCTTGGGGAGCTGACAAATCACCAGGGGCGCTGAGCCGCACACACCACTCGGCTTTAAAGAAGCGATGGGGTCGTTACTAGCCGATTATCCCAGACACACAATCACTCACAGGGCCAGTGGTGGCGGCGGCTGACGAGGGAGGAAGAGAGGGTGGGGGAGGGGGCCCCAGGAGGGGGCAGCGGGTGGGGGGGCACTGGCATAATTTGGAGATCACTCATGTCGATTCTGCAAATTCAATAAAGTGCAAGGGAGAGCAGGGAGAGGGAGAGGGAGAGTGGGGGGATAATTTGGGAAGAGAAAATTGCAGCTGTGACAAGACGTTTATCATTCGGAAGCTTTAATTCTATTGAAATGGCAGCTGCTCCGCTCCGGGGCACAGAGCAGCCACAGAGGAGGGGGGAACAGGCAAAGGGGGCGATGGTGGTGGGAGGGAGAGGGGTCCCCACCCTGGTCCTTCTGGGAGTGAAAGGTGGCAGAAGCAGAGGGAGAGGAAGTGCTAGGCCCTGAGGGTCCCAAGTTGTCACCCACTCTGCAGCACGGAGGAGCTACCATTTCCTGGGTCCCTAACAAGGCAGCCCCTGCCTCCTGTGGCAGGAGGTTGCAGGGTGACGCAGGACCCCTTCTCTCCTATCTGGGGCTCTGCGGTCCCCCACACCCCTTTCCCACTTTCTTCTTCCACTGCCCAACCCACAAAGGGCTAGGGGGTCCTGCAGCCCCCTCCCCCACCCCATCCCCCAAGGCTCAGGCTCCATGGCAACGGCCACGCAGACAAGGAGGCGTCTGTCAGCGTCATTTATCTCTGACATCATCAATCACCGGTCACCACGGCAACATCCATGATTCAACACAAGAGGGTCTCCCTGTCCAGCCCTCCCTTCTCCCTCCATCCAGCCTCAGCTGAGCCCAAACTGGAAACCCCCGCCCCTCTGGGATCTGAGAAGTCCCAATTCTCTCTTCCAACTCAGGAGCCCAGGCTCCACCACTGGACAATGGCTTTTAGATCCCTGTGCCAGCCGCACCGTCCCCCCAACACACACACACACACCAACTGGCACCCCTCGGTGCAGCCCTTCCCTGAGATGCGCAACCCAAAGGGACCTGGGGTGCCTCTGAGGCCTGCCCCAAAGCCAACCAGGGCCTGGAAGCCAGCTGGCCTGGGGCAGACACACAAGCACACGTGTGTGCAATCACACATAGCCAGCCACGTGCAAACAGGAACGGCTGTCTGCACGTGGACACATGGCCAGCTAGATGCACAGATGGACAGACAGGTCTCTGCAGCTATACATAACCACCCTTAACCATGAGCCCACATACCACAGCACAGGTGTGCAAGCCCCCACCCCTGCACACACACCACCCCCAGTCCCCGGCCTTTAGGAGCATCATGGGCCCGCCTCAGTGTGGCCTGGCCTGGCCCGGCACTCACACTCTTTGGACATGCCCACTTCGAAGCACTTCTGCAGCCGGCAGTACTGGCAGCGGTTGCGGGTCACCTTGTTGATGATGCAGTTCTTGTCCCGGTGACACGTGTACACCATGTTCTTCTGGATGCTGCGGCGGAAGAAGCCCTGAGTATGGAAGGGAGGGAGACAGATCAGCCACACCCACAGGGGGAGCCATACCAGCCTGTGGCCTTGGCCAGGGGCACAGAAGGGCAGGCCACTGCTACCCCCGAGCCTTTGGCCGTGACCTACCTGAGCAGGCCCAGGTAAGGGGGAAGTACCCTACGTGGGTACTCCCAAAGGAACCCCAGCACCTGCCTCTACACTGTGGGTGGGCAGAGGTCTTCCCCCAACCTGCACCCACAAACAGACCTGTTCCTCCCTCTTTGGGAAAAGGTCGGCAGAGCTGCCGGTGCCTCAGGAAAAGGGGGAGAAGGGGCTAGATGGGGGAGACGCAGAACCCCAGAGCCCACAGCCCCGGGCTCAGAGCACAGGGAGAGAAGACCAGCAGGAAGAGGCTGTGCAGGGACATGCACAGGCCGGCCAAAGGGGTGAAGATGCACACCCTCTCAGGAGACTCAAGGTCGCCAGCCAGGGAGATGTGCACGGGCTGATCCTAGGTGGACCAGGCTGGTTGGGGGCCTCACGCACAGGCTGGCCAGAGACAGGCTGACAGGCCAGGGACAGATCAGGGACAACCAGTCAGGACAGGCAGACACACGTACTCTGAGACCTTCTGCTTTTTCCTTGATCTTAACCCCATACCTGGGAACAGCCAGTCCAGGCTAAGGGGCAGTCTGGAGCCCCAAGTCCCAAATCTGTATGGTTTCTGAGCCCCAGCCTCTGGGGAAGAAACAGGTACAGAGGCCCGGCCCTGGGAGAGGAGGTGAGGCCATGCCTGCAGCCACGGGGAAGGTGGCAACCCCATCTGTACCCCGGAGCCTGACATGGGCAAAGGGAAATCCAGCCCGACACCGGGGAGCCCACAGCCAGTGCATCTGAAGGCAAGGCCAAGGCAAGGCGCCTGCCCTGACTGCCTCCTGCCAGGCCACCGTGGGGAGGTTCAGGCAGGGCCACTGGGGGCAGGCCTCCTGGGTCCCCAGCCAAGAGCCTGTCGGCAGCCAGCTCACCATGGCAACCTGGGCAGCGGTGGCAGAGCAGGCTCACGCCCTGCCAGCTGGAGGATGGAGACGGGAAAGGAGCTCAAGCAGGAGGGGACCTCTCTTGTTTGGGGGTGCCCTGCTCATCTATGGGAGGCTCTATTGCAGGCTTCCTCTCCTCCCAGGCTGCTGCCACCTCCCACGTAGACACAAGTGCAACAGCCTCAGGGACACTCCCCCCACCCCCAGCAGCGGCTCCCAGGGCATGGCAGTGGGGACATCCCATTAATCTAATCAGGACTGTCTTTCCCGATGACTCGACTCACCTTGCAGCCCTCACAGGCGCTGACCCCATAGTGGTAGCCTGAGGATTTGTCTTGGCAGACAAAGCAAGGCTTGTAGATGCGGGGGAGTGGGGGCGGCGAGGGGGGGCTGGGCACTATCTCTTCGGAACTGCTGCTCTGGGTCTCGATGGCTAGAGAGAGCAGAGGGAGGGGCGGTTAGAGACCCAGGTTGCTATCCTTAACACCTGCCCATCCCGCCTCCCGCCCCTCAGCCTGGGGGGCAGGGACACAGTCTCAGGAAAGCCGGACTTGAGGAGTGAGGTTGTGAATGAAGCCATCGGCACCCCCATCGACCTCCATCTACTCCCCCAGGACCCCACCTTCAAACCCAGAAAGACCAGATGATAAACCGTCATGTTTGTAAGGATTTGCCTGCAGACAAGGCTATACCTGGGGAGTAGGGGTGGGAGTCCGCCTGGTTCTAAAGCCCCAGCCCTGCCTCCCCCAGTTAGGAAGGGGTTAAGGCCCATGAGGAGGGAGGGACGAGGACACAAGCTGGGGGCAGAGGAAACTGGGGTCAACAGGATATTCAAAGCCGGCCACTCCCCCACCCCCTCGGCTTCCGCTCCCCCTCCCCTCTCTGACAGCAGCCACAGCCCCTCCTCCACCCAAACAGTCCCCAGACCGGGGACTCAGGGCAGGGTGCGCAAAGAAAAGTTGCAAATGCTGGGGCAAAGCAGGCGGGGGCTCCCTGATAAGCAAGGGGACCCCGCCTGCAGACAGGGAAAGGAGTCCCTATGGGCCCCGGAAGCCCCTTGCTCTGGGTGCCCAGTCTGGGGGCAGCAGCGTGACAATGGGGGGTCTGTTCCCATCAATGCTCTGTCTGTCTGGCCTCAATACTGTGTCCGGGTTACTGCCCCCCTCTCCTCCTGTGATTCAGCTCCAAGAGGGCAACCAGGAGGGCTGACCCAGCCAGCAGGGCAGCCCTCACTAGCCAAACCCTCCCCAGTGCCTGGCTCCATGCCCCCGACCCCAGGCAGAGCAGGGCTGGGCTGGGGGGGCCGTCTGTGCCCTAAGCCTGGGCAGCTGAGGGTGAACTGTGCTGGATGGAGAACTGTGACCACAGCACCCAGACTCCCAAAGGGCCACCCTGCACCTTCCTGAAGCTCCTGCCAAGTCTACTTGTCCAAACACAAGCAGCGCCAAGCAGGCCTCCCCAGCAGGTAGACCCCTACCTGCTCCCACACCCCAGGATCCCGCCCAGTCTCACCCCAAACTCCAGCACTCAACGTTCTGGCATTCAAAAGGGCCCAAAGCTCCTGGCCCAAGTGGGTTATAGCCATGAGTCACATGGCCCCCAAGTCCAAGGAACAGAGAAAAGCACCTGGACATGGGGGGAGCTGCATGCTACCACCATCCCCCCTGGCCTGCAAACACACCTCAGCCCACCAGGCCATCGATGACGGAGCCAGGCCAACAACCTTGGCAGGGCTTTCCTGGCTCCTCACAGGGCCTGGGCACCACTTCCCTGGTCAGCCTGGCTGGCCAGCACCGCTGTGTCCCCACACCCCCATGCCTGCCCAGGGACCAGCCCACAGCAGAGGGCCAGTGGGTACCCCCAGCCCCTAGCTCCTCACCAAACTGCCGGCCCAGTGTCCCCCCACCTCACTCTCCCAGATGCCAGACAAGCAAATCAGACAGGCCTGAGAACAGCTGCTTTGGGGGGCAGGATTGGGGGGCCTGGGTGAGGCCAGGAGGCAGAGGGGTGGGCGACAAAGGAGCCCTTTGTCGTGCTAACTTTTTCCAAGATGTAAAAGTAACAATAGACAATCCAGACTGCACTAGAGGGGGGGGGTGTCAAGGACATGGGCTGGGGGGGGGGGGGGGGGGGGGGCTGTGGCCTCGAATCCCAGTCAGCGTTCCAGCAAGCAGAGGATGAGGTACTGACCTGCCTCCCCTCCCCTCCCCATCAGCCCTTTGCCCTGGGTCGGCCTCTCCAAAGCCCCACCTCTAAAACGGACCAGACTGGAGGAGAACAGGACAGGGGAGGTTTGGGGTACAAAGTGGGGGGAGGGGGGGAGGCAGGGCATGGGGAGACACACCGGATACCAGGATGAGGAACAGACAGAGGGACACACAGCTCCAAGGTCAGGTCAGACTAGTGAGGCAAATGCTTGCAGAAATTTGGAGCCCAGGCAAAGTCCAGAGGTGTTTATGGAACTGAAAGAATGTGCATTTTAGAACTGTTTGGTAGGACAAGGGAGATGCCCGATGTGGGGGCTACAGTTTGGGCTGAGCCCTTTTCTCCACCCACGCAGCAGAGCTGGCTGCCAGCCTTTGGAGGCTGAAACTCGGTCTGTACCCCTACCTCCAGCACATCCCACCTGTCACCCAGGGAACAGAGCCGAGGTTTCCCACAGTGCCCTTTGGGCCCAGTCCCCATCTCCTCAGGCCTCCAGCCAGCAGCTTGGGAAGGCGTGAGGCACTCTGGGACCCTCACAGCCTCTGCAAGAGCTAAGGACACAGCTTCAACTCGGCCCACTCAGCCCATGAGGGACGGACTGCCGTGGCCTGGCCCCTCCCCGCTCACCTCCCTCCCCAGAGGACCCAGCCCACAAATCTCTCCTCTTCCTGCAGAAAGACCTAGGCTAGAGAAGCACCACACCTTCTCGGCTCAAAGTTCCAGCGCCCGGCGCAGGGCTGGCACCGGCCCAGGAAGCCTGGGTCCCCTCCGGCGCTGCCAGGGTGCCCCTCCCCCGCTCCCCTCCTGGCGGGCAGGAGGCGCAGAGCGCGCTGGATTCCCCACGCCCCAGAGCCGTTCGCGGGCTCGCACAAGGGGCCGGTTTCCTGGAGGAGATCAGCAGGAAATCAGCCGGGCCCCCGGCCAGCGGCTCCCCTCCCAATCCAGCTGGCGCCCGCTCCTCTGCAGCTCCCCTTGCAGCCCCTGGGGAGGGATGGGAAGGGGGCGCAGGGCCCTGAGTACTGCCCTTCCTCCCAGGGGTGGGGTGGGGGTGGCTCGGGTGCGCAGCGGAAGAAGGCCCCTGGCCCAGCGGCTGCCGATAAGCATCTCCACCCCCTCCTCCAGTACAGGGGCCACGTGCTTCGCATTCTTGGACGTCTGGGAGTGGGGCAGAGGCTGAGCAGTGGAGATTGGTGGGGGACAGATGGGGAACCACATCCTGTGTACCCCTTGTCCTCTAGTGCCCCCAAATGGGAGCTCTGGGGAGGGTGGCAATGTCCCCAGGGCCACGTAGGACCGAGGAGGTCTCTTCTCAAAGCCAGCCGCTGTCTCTTCCCACCTTTGGTGGAGGAGGCAGGAGTGGGGAACTCTGTGAGGGGCTGGAGTGGCCTGTCACCAGAGGACCTGCACACATGCCAAGGCAATGCTAGCGACCCTGTATGCTCTAGACAAGGTCTAGTTCCCTCTCTGGCCTCCAAGTCTTCCAGTGCCGCAGGGCCCCACGCCCCCTGCCAGGGGGCTCACAGCCTTGGGGGCTAAGCCCACTGGCACCCCACCCACATACACAGACACCTACAGACTATGGGCCCAGACAGGGTGTGGGGACAGCCTCCACTTCCCTACTGCCTGCCTCACCGAACCTGGGGACTCAGGGGACTCTGGGATTCCATGCCCCTCCCCTTCTCTTTGGGGCCAAAAAGAGCTGAGCTGCCCCCATGGGTAAAGGAAGAGACAGGGCTGGAACTCAAGGTCTCATCCCTGCTTCACCCCCAGTCCTCTGGAAAAGACAGCCAAGGTGGTGGCAGGGGTGACCCTGGAAGCCCTGTCCCAATTATCCACTGTGGGGGGAGGGACACCTTCCTCCAGCTCCGGGTAGATGGGAAGGTCCTCGTGTCATACCCCTCACCTCTCCGTTTTTGCCAAAGTCAACCTAAGCTCACACCTCCGTCCCTCCCACTGTCTGCAGCCTGCAGCCTCCCAGCCTATCTGCCCCCGGAGGCAAAGGTCAGGGGACAGGACAAAAGCAAAGACTGGGGTTAAGGTGGCTCTGGGAGGGGCAGTGGTAGGGGGTCTCTCCGTCTCTCCTCCTAGAGCAAAGGGGCTGGGGATTGCCCTCAACCCTCTCCAATCTGCCAGGCCCCAGGAGACCCGCTCCAACCCTCCTCCCTGGCTGGCGAGAGGCAGACCGCAGATTCTGGAGGGTGACGGAAGCTCCAGGGAAGAGCTGAGCCCTGAGGGAGGTAGGGAAGAAACCGGAGCCCTGTAACAATAACCCCGGGGCGGAGGGCCAGCCCTCTCCCACCCAGGTACGAGGCCCTGCACGGCTGGGTGTGAACACGCCCAGAAGTGCACCGCCCCCCTCACAGCTCCCACAGGGCACTGAGCCCCTCCCCCACTAGAATAGCCTAAACCCAGGCAGGGGACAGTGAGGACAGAAGGTGAGCAGGCTGCCAAGACTCCAGGGTTCTCGTCAGTGCCCCTCTTAGGAAGGGACAGTTCAGTACCTGCCCCTATCCCCAAGTGAACACAGAGTAACAAAAGGACACGGCTGGGTTGGGTGGGGATGTATCCATTTTCACAGTAGCCCCAGACCCATAAAAAAAGCCCTCATCCCCCAGAGAACCCAGGTTAGGATCAGGGGGAAGAGGGTTCTTCCCGCCAGAGCAGCTCTCCCCTCCGTCCCTGGACCAAGCCTCCAAGATGCCAGCCAAGTGTCTGCGGCCAGGACGACACCCAGATGGACAGGTGCCCCTCCCCAAGATGGAAGGGTCACTTCTGATGGCAGAGGGGTGTCTGATGAAGTTGCCCCTTCCTGCCACACCCCACTGCCAACACCAAAGACATCCTGGGCTCCCCCAACACCCACTCTAAGGATACAAGGGCAAGGGCTGGGATCTGGGGAGGAGGCCCCTCCTCCTCACGGCAGACAAGCCCACAAATGGGACCTTTACCCCACCCTCCAGGATGGGAGAAAGGACCACTCTGCTGTGAAGCTATTGGATTCCAAGCAAGACGACATAAAGTGGGGCAAGGGGCTTCATTTTCCCTCCAAGAAGTGTAAGGATAAATGAACGAATGTTTCCTGAAGGGAAGAGGCCCCAAAGTTTCTCAGACCTAATAAAACAGAAATAGTGCCTGCGGTTACTCCAGGTTACTCCAGGAGTCCGGTTGTGCGGCAAGGGGACCGCGGTTTCAGTGAGAGAGACAAGGGGAGGCGAAGGGGAGAGGCAAGACCCCACCACGCCCCCGGTAGGATCGGAAGCCCCACTGCCCACCCCCACCCTATACAATAGGAGAGGGGTGGCTGGTACCTACAGTGGTTTGAGCCATTCCAAAGCGGAGTCCGGAGCGGGGTAGAGTAGGGACCGGGGGCGGGGAGCCCCTTCTCTGGGAGCAAACAGGCCCGGTTCTGGTTATAAAAATCCACCACCAGGAAGGGGTTGGGGGTGGGGGTGAGCCCCCCCACTTCTACACTCTCATACATCTTCTCAGCAAAGACAAGAGGTCCAGGCGGGGAAGTCGTGAGCGTCGCCTTCCTCACTCAGCCGGCGGCGCCATCCGAGGGGAGCAGTTGGGGGCGAGGGGCACGTCCCCCTCGCCCCGACTGGCGACCCGGGCAGGCGGCCGCCCTCTGCCCGGAATCCCGCGTTTGCGTTCAAGTCGGCCCGCTGCTCCGCCAATCCCAGGTGAAAAGCGGGGAAGTTGTGTGTGGTGCGGGGCGAGGCGGGGGGGGGTCCCTCGGCTTCCCCGGGGAACGCCCGGCCGAGCCCCGGAACTCGGCGGCTTCACCTCAAGGGGTCTCCCGTCTCGAGTCTCATGGTGTCCGAGGCTGAGTCCGGCGGCTCCCCGAGAGCGCCGGGCGGGGGCGGGATCAACGCGGGGGGCGGGGGCTCACGGAGCACTTCCTCCTCCCCGCCGGGGCTCCCGGGCTTCTCCCCCGCGAGGACACCGGTGGGGGTGGGGACCCCGCGCGGCCCCGCCTCCGTCAGGCCCGGCGCTGGGGCTCGGGCGGTGAGCGCCGCTGCCCCCCACCCCCTCCCGGAGCCCCGCTCCCCTGCGGCCCCACCCCCTTTCCTCCGCCCCATCCCGCTCAGGCACCACCCCCGGCTTAACCCTTTCCCCGCGGTCCAGGCAGCGGAGTAACGCCGGGACTGAGAGCGAGAGGCGGGGTGCGGATGCGCGAGTGGGGAGAGCCTGGGAAGGGGGAGGAGAGAAGAGGAGACGGAAGGGAACAGCGTCTGGAGGAGGAGTGCGCCGAATACCGAGGAGGAGGAGTGCGCCGGGTACCGAGTACCGACGGAGGCCAGGCCCAAGGAGAGGAGGGGGCTGCGCGCGAAGGCCAGGACGGAAGAGGGGCGGACGTTCCCCCGACCCAGTTCCGGCTCCCAGCCTCCCCAGTGGCTTGGTCAGTCCCCGAACCGGCAATGCCAGGCGAGGAAGTGTTGGTGCTGGGAGGACAGGGGTGGTCCCGGTGTCCTCCCCTAACACACCCCCACCCAGCCCGGCCTCATTTGCCTAATGCAATGCGGCTGAACTCTCGCTGAACTCGCCTGGCGGCGCCTCACCTCCGGGTGACCCACCCACCGCTGCCCGTGACATCACCCGCTCGCCAGCCCGCCCGTGGGGCTCGCCTGCCGGCCCCCTGCCCAGCCGGGCTGGACCAGCTTCCGAAGGGCCGGGCTGGGTGCGGCCAAGTGTTAGCGGCACGGACACGGCGTGCAGGGTGTCCCGGGTGTGACATTGTGTAGCTCAGGCGCTGCGTCGGATTGAGACACCCGGCTTGTGTCATTGTCTGTGACATCATGTGTGACTGGCTGCCCGCCCGCCGGAACCCGACGCTGGAGCGCGGGTGCTTCGGCAAAGACGCGCGCAGCCGGGGCTCCCCTCCCCACACACTGCCTGCTTCCGGTGAGCAAAGCCCCGCCCAGGGTGGCTCCCAGCCGCGGAACCAGGATCGCCCCCGCTCCCCTCCCGCCCAGTCCAGCCCTGGAGAGATCAAAGGACGTGCTGGTGCCTTCCAACTGACCACTTCCTCCTGGAAGCCCTGGAGATGCCTGTTCACTGGAAGAAAAGGCCAAGGATGGGTGGGTCCCTGAAGGAGGGGATGCCCCTGGAGGACAGTGTATCCCCATGAGTCCCTTTGACCCTGCAGCGGAGCTCCCTGATTCCGAAGGGGGACAGGAATTTACATGCTTCCCAAGGATATTCTTTTAGAAGACAGATTCTGAACATGTGCATATTGTCATGTAACCCTAACAGCAACTCCAAGAGAAAAGCAGGCACTATTCTGTTACAGCAAGGCTAGGCGGGTTGTCCAAGATCACGCTGCTAACAAAGGGTAGTGCAGTTGAAGTTTCTGACATCAAAGCCCATATTCCTACTATGCCAGGCCAGTTGAAGAGGAAAAAAAAGTATTTTTGAACACCTCCGATCTGGATGCTCTGGTGAGCTTGCCCTTGCAGACCTTATGGACCAACAGCTATTAAGCAAATGTTTGAGTAAGTGTGTGTGTGTGTGTGTGTGTGTATCAAAGTGTGATCATTGGCGTTATGACACAGACATTGTGTGCTTTGAAGGAGAATTAATGTAGGTGTTGACGGGTCAGGGAAGAGCAGAGCAGAGACCTGGCCAGTCAGGCAAAGAATAGGAAGGAGGGCAGTCCCTGTAAAAGCAAAAGCCCGTGCAAAGGTCCTGGGCTTACAGGAGTTGGTGCTTCATTAAAGGTGCTGACAGAGGACAAGGGAAGATGAGCGTGAAATTCCAGAGGAAAGGGGCACAAGACCAGGCTGGAGAGGGGGACTGAGGCCGGGCCAGGAGGGCTTGTTGGCCTCAGTTAGACTCTTGAGCAGTATCCTACAGGCAGGGAGAACCCACAGGAAAATTCCAGGCAGAGGAGAGGCAAGATCTGAGCTACAGTCATAAGACCTTTCCAGCAGCTAGCTGTGTGAAGAATGGCCTGCAGGAGGGCACAAGAGGCCAGCTGGAAGCCGCAGTATCGCCCAGACAGCACACGATGGGCGTGCAGTCTAGGAAACCCGCAGTGTTGACAGACAGAGGAAGGCAGATTCTTCAAACTTTTTAATGATAGAATCGAGGCAGGGTGAGTGGGGACAGGAAGGGAGATCTCCAAAAGGACTCGGTGTGCCTGGTGCCACAGCGCAGTTCCTGAGACTGACCAGTATAGCAGTCTGTTGGGGTGGTAGACAAGTGGGTGTGGGGCTCGAAGTGAGGGCTCACCTAAGTGAGGTCTGGGGTGGAAGCCTTGGCAGCGAATGAGATTGCTGGGGAGAAGGGCAGATGCCTCCACAGCCTGTGGTATCTTTCCTCCCAAACAATGTAGCTACTGGGCCCCAGGTATGCACTGGGCTCTGCGTTCACAGCTGCGAAGTACTAAGGGATGGGAGGCTGTCCCTGCCGTCAAAGACCTGGGGAGAGGGGAAACATTTCCCAGACGATTACAGCTCACAGCGGGAACTAGGTGGGGAGAAGTCACTTCATGGTAGACATGAGGGGTGTAAGAGAAAAAATAAGGACCCACAGGCATTCAAAGTGGGGAGGGAGAGTCTGGCGAGTTATGGGGAACATCTCTGAAAGTTTCTGGGAACAGGCTGAATTCAAGATGTCCCTTGGGCCCTGCACGGGTAGTTCAGCTGGTTAGAGTGTCATCCTGATATGCCAAGGTTGTGGGTTCGATCCCTGGTCAGGGCACACACAAGAAGTGACTGATGAATGCATAAGTAAATGGAACAACAAATTTATGTTTCTCTAAAAAAAACAATAAATTAATCTTTTTAAATGTTCCTTGAAGGACAGATCGGATTTCCGGAGCTGGAGAAGGGGAGAGGCTGGGGGTGAGATGCCTGTTCTGGGCAACAGCAAGGTCGTGGGACGGGTCAGAGCAGAGCGCAGTGTCCTGGGGCAGCAGGAGGAGAGGGAAAAGTGAAGGCCAACCCACTGGGTGGGGGTGCTCCATGGCAGCTGCCTGCAGGCACCGAGTCTGCCCTCCTCTGCTGCCCCTCAGCTGCATCACCCACCACTCCTCTCAGTCTGTGTTTACCAGCAGGTCCTCAGCAGGCGTGGGCCCGACTGAACTGGCCCTCAGCTGTGCCAGGCAGGGCCCCTGCCTGTCCCCAACCCCATCTGGACAGGGTGACCAACAGGAGACCATAAAGCTCAGGCAGACAGCGGGTCCCAGCACAGGGAGGCCATGCCCCAAGGCAGTTTTTGGCTCCACCAGCCCCTCATCATCACCACACATCACTTCAAGGGTACTTGTTTTTTAATCCTCACCCCAGGTCATTTTCATTTGCTTTTTTAGGGAGAGAGAGAAACTTCGATGTGAGAGAAGCACCGACTGGTTGTCCTCACACGCACCCAGACCAGGGGTCCGCACCGGGACTGGGGATCAGATCGCAGGTGCCCAGACCAGGGATGAACCCACAACCTAGGTATGTGCCCTGACCGGGAATCAAACCCGCAACCTTTCGGTTACAGGATGTTGCTGCAACCACTGAGCCACACCAGCCAGGGAAGGGGTACTTGAAGCTCACCCAGGCCCTCACCAGCAAGCAGGTCACCATGGCCTCACAGCAAGTCCCCGAGCCAGGGATGGGCTCAGAGTCTTGCTAAAGAGGAGCAAACAGACTCAGAGAGGTTGGGTGGCCTGCCCAAGGCTGAACAGGAAGAGCTGTCCTTTAACACTGCTGCCCACAGGGGCACCGGTCTGCGGGCTGGTTGAGGGTCCCAGCAACCCAGTAGTCAAAACAGGGAGGGGAGGGCCTCCATTTCTGATTTGGCCACCCCAGGAGACCCAGCTCCACTGGCCGTGCACAGACTCCATGAAGGAGGAGGAGGAACAAGCCCGTGTGGGCACCGCCCCAAAGCAATCTGAAGAAGGGAACACTTCCTCTTTCCACAGATGCTACCACCCCTGAAGAGTAGTCAGGGCCAGCACTGGCACATCCCCAGGGGTGCATGGCCCTAGGCATGGGGTGGACATAATGTCTCGGGCCTTGGCTAGTCTAGGAGGACAGTCTTCCTTCCCTGAGTCCCCTCCCCCAAACCAAGCTGGGAGCCTGCCCAGGAAGGGCCTGTGCATTATTAATGCTGCCAGATAAAAGGTGAGGGGCCCTATTTTCACTCAAAACTCCATCCACTGTCTTTTGGCTGACTCTACATTTTGGACCCCAGGAAAGGCCAACTAGCAATACCCCTTCCCCCAGGGCTGTCCCTCCTACTGTCCCGGAAGAGTAGGCAGGAGGGAGGGAGGGAGGGCAGTGACTGCAAAGGGGAGGGGGTGGGAGGGAAAAGGAGAAGGGCACACCACCCCCCACCCATGTCTCCCCATGGTCACAGGCCCTAGAGCCGTTCCCCAGTTCCTCGGGGCACACAGTGAATATGTGGACAGAAAAGTTTCAGCCAACCGTGGGGTTCCTGTCCCCAATCCTCTGCTGATTGCTTCCAACTTCCCTGCCCCCAGCGCACAAATTGAAACAAAATAAGAACATGAACCAAGGCTTTTTACATGCTGTTCCTACAGTGTCCGTCTGGAGGTGGGGGAAGGTCGCCTGCAGAGCTCTGCAGACGCCCAGGGCTGCATTGGGCAGATTCGGGGGTGAGGATGGGTGTGAACAGATTGTATCCACAACTTCCAGGACAGGATGGAGGTCTGGCCCAGGCCTCCCGTGGCGCTCTCCCTCCAGCCTTCAGGATCTAAAACAGAGGAGGTGAGGCTCGGGTCGCCCCCTACTGGGGGAAGGTGGGAGTTCTAAGGCAGAAGCCAGGCCTCAGCCATGAGGGAAAGGGTTTCAACATTGGCACTGCTCCCCCTCTAGGTCTCCTCGCATCAGGAGTGACCCCCAAAATACCCACCCACAAATGCCAATCTGGATGTTGAAACAGCCCGGCCTTCCAGGTCACTGAGCCCAGGCACAACCTCCACAGAGCCATTTCCTCTGGTGTAAATGGAGATGATGTCCCTCTCCCAGGATTGTGGGGACTAAGATTTGTGAACCAGAGATAAAGTCCCACACACACAGTAGGTGTTCCACAGATGTCAGCAACCTGTTCTCTCCAACTCCCCCCTAGAGGGGCCTGGGTCCCTTTCCACTGTCACAAGAGCTGTACCCTGGCAATGAGACGGCAGTGACGGCAAGCACAGCGTGCAGCTGAGTGCTTGACACGGATGGCCTTCTGTAGATGCTCTTGCCTAGCCTCAGCCCTCTGGGGGGCTCCTGTCCTGCTTCAGAGCCCAGGAACCCTGCTCACAGAGAGGCTACCAGAGTAGTCCCTGACAGAGCCTTCCCACCCTGTGGAATGCCTGGGGTGAGCAGCGAAAGGCAGGTTAGTTTCCCCTCCGGCCTAGCTGATAAGAATTAAAGACCTTTCCCTCCCTAAATTCACAACATAATCCACAGACCACTCCCCCTTAAACACTCAGTGCCCTAAGTCACCACCCCCTCCAGCACACAAGCCAAGTGACACCCTGTCCTCAGCTCCTCCGGATTTGGTTCCCTCAAAACACACTCAGCTCTCTGATCCACTCACCCAACACACACAAACCATTAACTCCCTTCCCCACATACACCCAGCCTTGACCTCCCCACCCCTAAAGCACACACAAGCCTGACCCTCTCCACCACGCACACAGAATCCAGCCTCCCACAGTAAATACCAGTCCTCAGAGGGGACTGAGCCCCTGGGCGGGGCTCGAGGATCCTGTACCATCTCTGGGACCTCCCACTCTGGCTCCCTGAGAGACGATTGCAGGACAAATACCCACCCCTCCCCACAGTAACCCGGAGAATATCTGTCACTCCATAGGTCACTGGGTCTCTGAAGGGTACACCCAAGACACCCAAGGTCCAGCCACCTCCTGACTTGGGGAGAAGGATGGGGGGGGAGTGGGAGGAGAGAGCCTTATCAGCAAGGTTTCCTACAGAAGGGTGGCAGAGGACCAGAGCCCATCATTGCTCCCTGCAGGAATGGGGGCACGCATGCCCACCTCTCCTAGGAAGTGCCTAGCCCAATACCATCCCAGAGCAGGGAGAGCAGGGAGGGCGAGGATGCCTCCATCTCCCACGCATGTAACTTTTGACGTGTCCTGCTTCAACACCCAGAGCTGAGAGCCAGTCCCCCCAGCCCTGTGCAAGAAGCAGGGAGATACCCCTGGTCGCAGAAAAGGGGAAGGTGAGGGAGAAGCTCAGGAGCTGTGGGTCTGGGCAGTAAGAGGAGGTGTTGTTGTTTACTAGGAAGGGGCGAGGGGCAGGAAAACCCACAGGCTCGCACAGGGAGGAGACAGGAAGGGGCATTGCCTAACCTGGGCGGAGAACACCAGTGAAGCCTCTACTTGCCTGAAATGTAAGCACCCCACCCTGGGGGGAAAGGTTACCAGGGTAGGAAGTAGGGGACCCGGAAGTCCTCTCCATCCACCTCTAAGAAAGAGGAAGAAGCTTGCAACATTCAGAGGGCAAAGCATTCACTCTTCTGGCATTGGACAGGGCAAGGCCCCTGACCACCCTCTGCAAGTCCAGGCCCCAGGTGGCAGCGTGTCTGGGACGCTGTCCCCATCACCAGGGGAAGGACAAGTTGTCCACAGGCACTAGGCTACGGCCCCCTGCTTCTCCCTCCCTAGAAAACCCCATCCTGGCAGGAAGTAGACACTCCAGCTACCCGAGTGGAAATATGAAGCCCAGCCCTTGTAGATGCAGCACCTACCCCACGCAACTACTAGGAACCACAGCCACACCCGCCCGCTCCCCAGCAACCCCGAATCCAGAGACCGGCCTCTCCGTCACCTGGCACAGACTGGAAGGCCAGGTCAGAATCGGGTTCCCGACTCCCAGGTCACTCTGCCACCCGCCTTCCACCCTACATGAGGAGGAAAGAAGATGGGAGAAACAGAAGACAGAGGTGTGTGGCAGGTGGTGGAGGAAATTGAGGCAGTGTCTGACTGCCCCTCACTCTAGGGCTTGGGATGGGAGCCTCAAGGAGTGCAGACATAGAGCTCCTACTGCCAGCAGCTGGTGGGGCCTGGGAGGAAGGGGGCCACAGCGGCGGAGCCAGGGGAGGCAATCCAGGAAGCAGTGGTGGCAGTGGGCACAGGGCCAGTGCGGGCAGTGAGGCACCCCGCCAGGGCCTGCCCTGGGGACAGAGACTCCCTGGCTCTGGGGAGAGTGCACTGCCCCCGCACTGAGAAGGGGGCACTGACCCAGCCCAGCCAGGAGCACAGGGCGATGGTGCCAGGCAGCTTGCCAGTGGCTGTGGGAGGGGCAGTGGGTGCCCGGGGCAGGGTGTTCAGTCCCTGCCCACCAGGAGAGGTGGGACACGTTTCCCAGGTCAGCAACTGACTGGCCATCCTGCATGTCCATGGCCTATTCTGTTGCTTCCAACCCCCCTCAAGCCCCAGGCCAGGCCCCGGCTCCCTCCCCCACCAGCCCTGGCCAGGCGCCCAGCTGAGCCCTGGGGGCCAGAGTTACTGTAAGCGGCCTGGCAGGCCCAAGGTCCGGACTCTGCCAGCTGGCCATAGCCACCGCCACCTCCCACTACCTGGCTCAGCCAGCCAGGGAACGGTACCGAGACCCCAGTCCAGCTAACAGGGGACCCCCCGCGGCAGTGAAAGGGGGCAGAGAGAAAACACAGGCCTGCCAAAAGCGTGCGTGTGTCCACAGCCAGAGGCCAGGCCCAGCGCTCCTCCTGGGATGCTTGCCCTACCCCCAGGCTGCCCAGGTCCCTCCCCCTCCCTTTCCCTCTCCCCCTCCCCACGGGGCGGAGCTGGCAGTGGGAGAGGGTTCCAACAGCCTGCCCCTCTCTACTCCTTCAAGCCCTTTCCCTCCGAAGCACTGATTTGGGGGCCGGGGGTGCTAGGTGGGTGCTGCTCAGAGCAGAGCTGCCATTTCCACCAAATGTCGAGAGGTTTGTTTACCCGCCTGCAACCCCGGGGTCCAGTCCTCGGAGCTGTCTGCGAGGCTCTCAATGGCACAGCCCAGGAGAGGGCCCAAGGGGTGCCACGGAACAGCCTTGGCTCACCTCTCCCTCTGCGGCCCCCAACATTAAACACAACCGCAGGACCACCGCATTTCATCCTCAAGCCCCCCCAGACGATGGTACCCCTTGTCCAGAGGAGACCTCGCCACTGCAGCAGAACGGACGTGCCCAGAGGCCAGAGCCCGAGAGGCCTGCTGCCCCTCAGGTTCCCCGCCGAGCCTCCCACCACCCCACTTACTGGCTGGGGAGGGCGTGCTGTAGCCGCTAACTGGAAGCTGGTGCTGGAGAGAGGTCAGAGCGCCTGGCGGGGAGAGTCCACCCAGCATAGGGGGGAAGAAGAAGGCGTAGGGGGGCACCGGGTACCCATTGAGGTGCCCTCCCCCAGGTGTTGGGCAGGAGCTGCTGTTGCTGGCCATGCCAAGCAGCCACAGTCAGGAGGCAGGCAGACAGTCTGGCGGAAGGCTCTGGCGGGCTTCAGGCCGCCCCTCCTTGGGGCATGGGGCCTGGGCCCAGAGGGGGTTTGGGTGGTCAGCCCACCCCCTCTTCTGTCCTGGAGCTGCCGTCCAAGGCTAGCAAGTTAATCTCAGCCTCCTGGAGCCCCCACTTTAGCTTGGGGCCAGGGGCTGGGGAATGTCCCAAGAGCTGGTCCTTTGGTCAAGCAGTTCCGTGAGCTGGCACTTTCCTGGGAAGGTCCAGAGCTGGCCTTCAGGATGCGGAAAAGGATGCCTCTCTTAGATGACCCCTGGGTAGGCGGCTGGGGGGGCCATGTCCTGTGATGCTGCAGAAAGAGGAAAGACAGGTGAGTGGGCACTGAGGAGCGGGCACACGGGCATTCCCCGTGGAGCTCCCCAACCTGGGCGGCCGGAGATTTTCCCGTGGCACTGGCTGAGCAGACAGCTGGCACCATGCCTGGATGGCAGAGACAGCCTGGGAGCAGGGCCCAGACACTGCTGGGGGTGGCAGGACAGCGCAGCCAGGCTGGGGGGACAGGGACAGAGCTCAGAGCCTCAGAGGGCCTCTCACCACAATCCTGAGGGGAAAGGGTCTGCAGTTCCCCCCCCCCCCCCCCCCCCCCCC
>VMDR010007936.1:0-38417 GCA_007922815.1 Macrotus californicus
AGGATGCAATTCAAGCATCCTATTCTCAAGTACTTGCAAGTTTAAAATTATAACCAACATTGAGCTAAGCACTTAAAAAAAAACATATCACTTTCTCTATAATTAACAAAAGCAATGATGGAAATATCTAACATCAGGAAAAAGTGAAAATGAGATTAGTAAGGGGTATTCATAGTCAACGCCAATCTACTTTATAGAGAAAAATGGTTTTCCAAAGGGTCTGAGTCAGTTAGTAGCACAATGGTCTCTATATTCTAGTTTTTACACATGTGGAAAAACTGAAACCGCAGCTTCATCTCTTGGTTCTCCCATCGGAAAAATTACAAGCTTAATTAAGTCTTTTGGTCAAGGGTCTCATTTTACTTTTAAGTGAACATGAGAGGTAATATCCTAGTCAGGAAACAGTTTTTTCAGGACAGGAATCTGGGTTTAGAGGGTTCCATAAAAGTGAGATGGAGACCCAGTCCAGAGAGTTCAAGCTGACATCAGTGTGGCGCACAGGTGGCAGACACAAGGCCCGTGGGCCGAATCCGGCCCTCCACCTTCTTTTATCCGGCCCGGCACCTTGTTTCTACCCATGGCAGTGCTGAGCTCTTGATTAAGTGTTAAGGAGTAGTTACATTTGTACAGTCCACAAATTACACTCAGCCCTTTGAAGGCAACAGTGAGGCTGATGTGGCCCCCGGTGAAAATGAGTTTGATGCTCCTGGTGTGGAGTGTCTTTCCCTGGGTGAGGGGCTGGTGAGAGTGCGTAGGGAGCTACATTCAGTCCAGAGATTTGGACCAAGCTGAAGGCTGCAGACATGACTCAAGAATCTCACAATCCACTTACCAAGAATTCCTCCCAGAACCAAAAAAGTGCCAATGACTCCTCTGCATTCAAGGTTAAATGAGCATCAGTGGTTAGTGTTTCTTCCATAGTCTGTCCTTTCAGTGTTAAAGGAGGTGAGTGAATAACAATCAAAGAGCCGCAAGTCCGAGAGCCCGCAGGCATGCAGTAAATCCTATTGAATAGGCAAGCCCTCTGCCCTCAAGAGATTTATAGTAAAACACGGCAGGAGAGAAAAGACAATGTGTAATCAGCAAAGACTTCATGCTTGGAAGAGTTGAATTTATGTGTAGGAGTATATGTGCACCTATCTCTAAAAAGGCCATGGCTTAGGTTCTTTCCAAATAGTACATTATAAATGTGATTGGCCCAAACATTGTTGCTAGTCACAGTTTTGATCTGAAAGGTCAAAGGAATATAAAATAAATAAATAAACGCTGTGACTTGATGGAGTTTGTTAAATGTTATTTGGCCAGGAGCAGTCATACTTGATGCAGTGATACAGCCTATTACTCCCTGATTTATTATTTGAAAAAGGAAAGGGCAAAGAGATTGTTCTCCCTTACAACTCTGGCAAGAAAACACATCTCTTGCTATGCCCTTACTCAGGCAACTTCGTGAAGAACAAGACCAAAACCACAAACAGCACTGTGGCTCAGAGCATTTTTGCTTGGCATCACCCATAATGTTATGCTAATTCTAATCTGCAACGCAGATTACATTAGCGAGGTGTAACAAGAGGCAATCAGAGTTCATAAAGTACATTTTCTTCTCAGCCTGCCTGACACTGTGCCTTAGAGGTTGTGTAAACCTCTAGGTCTAACATTAGAGATGACAGGCAAAGACTTAATATGCTGCCTGATTGCTGAAGTTTACTAATAAGCTTTGATACTAATCCATACCTTATATCGGATATAAGGTACAAGTCTTTGGATTTTGATTCTAATCTGGGAAAGGTGGGATTCCACCTTTCCACAGCTGGGAGAGTGAATGCTCATTTTATTCCAACACCCTGAACTGTGCCTGGCACATAGTGGGCTCTCAATAAATATGTATATTTGTGATTGTGGATGAATGAATAAACTGCTACTAGGACATATTGTATTAGAGTTTTCCAGAGAAACACAATCAATAAGATATAAGCATACATGTACACACACACATATACATTACAAGTGTATATGTGAATATATACGTGTGTGTGTGTGTGTGTGTGTGTGTATGTGTATAGTACCATTGGTTCTCCTGGCCCCTGGGCTCCTCAGCCTCCATGACTTTGTATTCCACAGTTCATATTCGCAGTTTATAGGAGGTGGCTCACACAGTTATGGAGGCTGAGTCCAGACTCGGGAGACCTGAAGGTATAGGTCCAATCCAAGTCTGAAGGCCCTAAGAAGAAGCAGAACTGATGGTGTTAATTCCAGTCCAAGTCTGAGTTTGAAGGCAGAACAATGTCCCAGATCAAGACAGGCAGAGAGAGAAAATTTGTTTTTACTCAGTCTTTTATTCTATTCAGGCCTTCAATGGATTGGATGGGGCCCGCCCACACAGGGGAGGGCAATCTGCTTTACTCAGTCTGCAGAGTCAGATGTTCATCTCATATGGAAACATCCTTGTAGACACCCAGCAACAATGTTTAACCAATAATGCGGCTCAGTCAAGTTGACACATAGATTTAACCATCACACTCACATTTCCCAAATCCCTTGCCTACCCCACCCCTGTAGTAGGACAAGTTGTATAAGCCAAGCACCCTTTTTCTGACTTCTTTTGTAATAAATGACATGAATTTGTGAGGCTAAAGTAAATTGTGCAGTTCGTGGCCACGGATCAATATTTTCTGGGCATGAAGCTAATTGGTACAAAAGAAGTGAATCTGTGATTCCTGACAGCTTTCAGTGCCTGCCAGATACACTTGATTAGTTGGCACTCTGCTCCCTTAATCATCCGCCACCCTTTAGCACGTGGCAAATCAAACTGCCATCAGAGGATGGGATGCCAGGACTAGCGTACAGGACAGGCAAGGGGCGGAGTCTGAGCATGTGGGCTGCACCAGGGAGCGGACAGGCAGACTGAGCAGAAGGCCAGGGTTAACTTACAGCATCTCAGCTAGGAATTTTCAATTAGAATTACCTGAGAACTTTTAAAACTACCCATGCAGTCTTTCTCCAGACCAATTAAATTAAAATCTCCTGGTGGGGGGGTTGGGGGGGGAATGGTGGAGCCAAAGTACAAATCTTTTTAAATGCAACTCTGGTGATTCTCAAGGGCAGTATGAACTGAGACCCCTATTCTGGGCTCCAATCAGTTCTTTATGAGAGTGAGATGTGAAAACCAATTCAGTGGAAAATAGTGGTTCCCGAGCCTTCCTACATGTTGGAATCACCTGGGGAGCTTCAAAACCCACCTAGGCCTGGGTTCCGCTTTCGAGGTTGTGATGAGTGCATCTGACCGTAGCCTGGGCTCTGGAATTCTAAGAAAATCCCTCAGAAATGTCTCATCTCTAATTCCATTCGCAGCTATAGAACAGAAGTCACATTTAAAGTGTTTAAATTGTGGTAAAATACACACAACATAGAATTGACCATTTTAATCATTTTGAGTGTACAATTCAATAGTGTTAAGTACATTCAAATTATTGTGCAACCAATCTCTAACACTCTTTCATTTTGACAAACTGAAACTCCATGCTCATTGAAAACACAACTTCCCCTTCCCCCCTTCCCCCCTTCCCCCTAGGTCCTGGTGACCACTATTCTACTATTCTTCTATGAATTTGACTATTCTAGGCACCTCACATAAGTGGTATCATATAGTATTATACTAGTGTTTTTGTGACCAGCTTATTTCTCTTAGCAGAATGTCCTCAAGTTTCACCCACGTTATAGCATGTGTCAGAATTTCCTTCCTTTTTAAATCTGAATAGTGTTCCATTGCATGTATATACCACAGCTTGCTGATCATCTGTTGGTGAACACTTGGGTCGCTTCCATGTTTTAGCTGTTGTGAAGCATGCTACTAGAAACATGGGTATACAAATAAACTCATTGAGACCCTGCTTTTAATTATTTTGGTTGTATCCAGAAGTAGAATTGCTGAATTGTATGGTAGTTCTATTTTTAAGTTTTTGAGTGTTCACCATATTGTTTTCCATAAGAGCTGTACCTTCTTACATTCCCACAAACAGTGCAGAAGGGTTCCGACTTCTTTCTATTCTTTCTATCCTCACCAACACTTGTTATTTTATTTTATTATTATTATTTTTTTGACAACAGTCATCCTAATGAGCATGAGGTACAGAATCTGCATTTTAACTAGATCTGCTGGTGATCATGCTTGGTTCCAGTTTGAGAGGCTGCTCCACTGCCCAGCTGGCTCTCTGGCTGGAACATTGCCCCCCTCACTGTGCATTTCCTCATATTTTGTAGCATCGACTGTGGTGGTATATTCTCGAGGTTTATTTGGCTTTCCAAATTACCTTTGGCTTTAAAAATAACCATTATGGCTTGAGCCTGTTTAACCTCTGCTCTTCGTACTCTTTGTTCAATGGCAGCTTTGGTGAAAAGTGCCCTCTGGGCTCAGATATAGAAGGTTTTAAACCAGGGGCAGCTGGTCCCACTACTTCTTCTAAGGTCCCATGTGGTCCTATCTCTGTAAGGACACCGCATAAAAAGGAACAGCCCCAGTAGCCCCAAGTAATGAAAAGGAAGCCTAATCTTGACCTTACAGTTGCCAAATAATATAAAAAGGAATAAAAAGGAATCAAGACCAGAACACCCAGCAGCGTTTCTTGAAACCCCTTTCATTTTTGCTCTCCCTTGCTCTGGAGCCTCTCAGATGCCCCCTCCTCCATCTCTTTCTCCTCTCTCCCCTACTCTTCTCCCTCCTCTACTTACTGGTATATCTTCCCAGTCTCTCTGCATAAGCAGATCCCCTCTTTAGGTCCTTATCTTTTCACTCTCCAAACTGCTCCCCCAATTCCTAGAACTATCTGAGAAAGCTGTATACTTCTCTGAGTTCCAGTGAAAGGCCAGGGCACAGAGAAAGACAGCACTTCTCTTTCTCTGGGGGTAGTTAGAGCTGGGAACTCTGATGTGTTAATGGCTGGGTTGCACATTTGTTGTCTCTCCTGGACTGTGAGTTCATTGAGGACTCCTTGTCTTACCCCATGTATATCTCCCTTTGTAGTCTGGTTCCTGATTCATGGTGAATGGTCAGATACGAGTGAAACTGACTTCTTGGTGACCTAATCTAGCTATGGGCAGGAACAAAGTTATTTCTCCTCTACATTCCTAGGTCCTCTGGCTGGGGCTGTTCAGTTAGGCTGACAAAAGACAGATTAACAAGAGAAAAATAC
The DNA here is from genome assembly GCA_007922815.1 of Macrotus californicus. Taxonomy (NCBI): domain Eukaryota; kingdom Metazoa; phylum Chordata; class Mammalia; order Chiroptera; family Phyllostomidae; genus Macrotus; species Macrotus californicus. The sequence goes on from VMDR010007936.1 coordinate 5,187, forward strand.
ACAGAAGTTTATTAACATGTACCTTGTGCATATACATGGGAGCACTCAGAGATGAGTAACTCAAACATGTGGTTAAAGTTTGGGCTGATGTAGTATCTTAAAAAAATACGTTTTTAGAAAAGTGATAAGACAAAGGAAAAGAACTTTGAGTTCCTAGGGCTTCAAATTGGAGGAAGGTAAACATATAGAGGAGCTAATGGCAGATAAGGGCTAGTTAGTAAAATGTATTATACAGATTCCTTTGGTGCTGTCTCCATGCTAAGGGTCTAGAGTTATTTCCAATGATTAACTTTTACCTTTCTTGGGAGAGCAGGAAGTCAGGGACACTATTACACATTTATATTATGCTTTTAGGCAAACTGGAGAAGGGCAGATAACTTTTCTTGTACCTGCTTCTTCTCAACTGTCTTTGGCTCAAAATAACCAATGTGTCAAAAATGGTGTATTTTAGAGTGGTCTATTCAGCTCCTCTTCACAGATAACCTGGATTCCAAGTGTTGATTATATTGCCAGCACTGAAAAGAGAGTCCCACAAAGGTCTGGTTACAGCAGCACCTATGATTCACTCCCTTCTTCTCTGATGACTCAGAAATAAAGCTTCTCAAGAGCTTCAGTTGCTCTTGTAGCCTCTGGCATGGAGCTGACATTCTCAACAAAACTCCTTGATGGAGGTGATATTTGGAAAATCCAGAAACCAGCAGGTCTCTTTGGAAGCAGTATTTCACTGTTGCCTTCTGATGTGTAAAATCAGTTCTTGTTTGTGACCTGGAGCTGGGTACAGGTCTTCCTTCTTATTCATAAGTAGATATTGTCCCAAATGATTCATCACTCTACGCCCTTGCCCCTAATGACAGATGGCAGCTTATCCTGGCCTTTCCTGCTTTTCCTGTGGATTAAACATTAAGGAACATGCACTGTCTCCATAGTACATGTGTGACCTTCTCCTGTGGTCCTCAGAAAGCTGGGCCTAGGGAAGGACTTTAACATTCACCAACTGTATAGGCTGTAAATATCAATTTGCTTAACTTGTAACATTAATCTTTCTGTGGCTCTGGACATAAAATATTAAGGAAAATACCACAACTTACTACAGCAAAGTCAATGGGCTGATAAGATGGATGCTCTTATGTTTCAAAATTGTGCCAAGTTTACAATGATAAAGTGACTTTCTTCTGGGAATGTGGAAAGCAGTGCCTATGGTTCTAATCCTGCGTGACTTTGACTTTGTCTCCAATTTACATAAAATAGGAAATTGGCCCAATATGGCCTCATTCATCTTAATAACTCCTCTACTGATGGAACTTATAGTGAGGGTGGTATTATTATTCTTTCACTGGCGAGGTCTACAGAGCTTAAGCCTTCAGTCAAACTAGCGACTTCTGTATTGGTTCCAGAACCAAGAGAAAAAGAATGGGTCTCTGGCTATATCTACTTTAAAAAAGAAACTTAAAAAATTGCTGTTGTGTGGTGGGAATGAGGACATGTTGTTAATCAAAGGCAGTTGAGTCTCACAGACTGAATCTATTCAGGGCTGTTGGTAAGAATCGACTTGTCATTCCTGCGGAACAACTGGTCAATTCGGTCTAACCACCACTTTGATAGATTTTTTTCAAACAAAGAAAACTTAGAATGTTTGATTGATCTACCAAATTGACTGCATGTGGACCAACAGCTTGTGAACTGTTGCAATTAAGTTAGTCTTTCTAATAGCTTTCGAGAAAAATAATCTGACTGTAAATGCTTGTTCTTGGGCAGTTATTAAATAGCAAAGGCCCAAATATCCCCCAATTTTTCTTTCCATGTCCATCGACTCTGACATGAATTTTGTGTTAGAGATTTTTTTTAGCTGTTAGTGTAGGGGACGTGAAATAATACGTATACAAGATAGAAGTTCATTTTTCTCACATTGAAAAGGAGCGTGGAAAATTGAGGTAGCTCAGAGACAGGACATGAAAATTTTTTCCTTGACAGGCAAAAGCAAACTGCTTCTTGTATCCAGGGGTGTCCAACCTTTTGGTGTCTCTGGGCCACACTGGAAGAAGAAGAGTTGTCTTGAGCTCAGTTAATCCATTGTGACATGTAATCACACAAAAAAATATCAAATGTTTTAAGTAAATTTATGGCTTTGTGCTTTGCCACATTCATAGCCATCCTAGGTTGCATGCAGCCCTCAAGCCACAGGTTGGGCACCCCCATTAGGCTTATTCGATTAGAGAAGAGCATTTGCAGCCATAATAACTGAATATTAGATGGTCAGAGTTGTGTCAATTTTCTCCCATACAGAGAACTTTAGGAAGGGTAGAAACCATGAAGCTGGTGAGTAACATTTTGATAATCTGCTCTCGTGCTCCAAGGTCCATCTGTTCGCTGCACATGTTAAGCAAATGAGTTAAACAGGGGACATAATAAATCACCATTCCTTCGCCTTTCTTTGATGATGATACTAATTTCAAGAATTCTCTTAAAAATGTAGCATTGCTTTTGGTTCACTATTTTGTTAGGAAGATGCAGCCCCAATAGTGCTTACTTTGAATCAAGAAGCCAATTTGAGATTCTGGTATTTACTGGACTTATCCCTTCAAACTGTAATTCCGGAACTGGGGGAAATAACCGGAGGCTGGATTAACAGAAGCTTTATGTCCACCATGAGATGGACTTGGACTTAAACTCTTTATCACTGGATCCCCATAGAGAGAGTTCTGCTCTGACTAGAGGTGGGTTGGGGGAGGTAACATTCTGAGTCCCTAGAAATTGGCACAAATTCAAAGCTATATCCCATATCCAAAAAAACTGTGAAAGGTATAGGTGTTTCCCTTTCTCTAATACACAATTATTTTGGTAAGTGTATGCAGGTACTTTTGGTGAAGGGGGAGAGGAAGATTTTCATAGATTCTTATGTTCTTCTTCAAGGTTTCTCCCTTTCATTCACTGAATTAAGAGTCTGGTTATTGGAAGACTGGCCATGATTCTCCAGTGATGAATTATGTTGGTTATGATGAATTAAATCTAGGTTCACCAGACTTAGAATTTTTTCTTATCTTTTTTTATAACAAATGTTTAATTCTTTATGGTATTTTAAAATATATATATATATATATATATATTTTTTTTTTTGGGGGGGGTGGGGAAAGGAGGGAGGGAGAGAAACATCAATGTGTGGTTACCTCTCGCACGCCCCCTAGTGGGGACCTCGTTTGCAACCCAGGCATGTGCCCTAGACTGGGAATCAAACTGGCGACCCTTTGGTTCTCAGGCTGGCACTCAACCACTGAGCCACACCAGCCAGGGCAGATTTTTTTCAATTATACAGGCCTGGTACATTCTTTGTAGGCTGCCCATCTAGTTCAGTTTTAGGAACACCATGATCAGTTAGACACTACCAAAAGATCCCTACAAATCAAATCATTCTGCTATTATAACACCCACACCCACTCTGTTTCTGGCAGTGAAATCCTACTATTTAGTGTCTGCCCCCTGGGTACCCATCAAACCTGTTGAAATCAGGGAACCAACCTCAATAGCAATATCTCCCACCTTCATCCCCAGCATACAGAAGAAATTCACCAAAGCACTCTTCAAGGATTCTGGTTCTCCCTTCGTCAATGTTTTCCTCAATGCCTCAGGAAAGGGAGTGTTCTTTGGGCTTGTTTTGGTCTATGTTAGATGTTGTATATGATGAATCCATTCTAGCATTCTTATCTCGCTAAGTCTCTGCAGCCTTGGCGTTTCAACTTCCTTCAGCAATAGGCCACAGTGAAATCCAGGTTTTAGTCAACAAAACAAGCTAACAATGGCTCAAGATAAGTAGAATGAATCCAGAATCTGTGGTTAGTGTATCTATGCCAATAATTTGGCACATAAAATTATGTTTCTGGTAGATTATCATATATATTCTCTAGGTTTTTGCTAATATTAATTTCAGCAAACTCTTGCAATTATTTTGGCACATGAATCTTTCCCTTCCGTGTTTGACGTTTTCAATTGGCTCCAATGGGCATGCTGGGTCTGGAACTAGTTATAAGTCTGTGGAAAATGATGGGTCACAGGTTAGGGCATAAGGAAAACTAGAATTTCTATGTGAATGTAACTAACTGTCTCAAATGAGATCATTATAAAGTCTTTAAGCCGGCAGGCCCAGATGAGCATCTTCAGACAGGAAAGGATGGACGGCTTCTTTTGAGGAGGGAGGTGCAATGAGGTTTGCAGGTATCCATAGTCACCTAGACACTCTCAAATGCCCTCATTCCAATTCTTATAGCCGCCTCTTTCCCAAATAATGCCCTGATTTTCTTAGAAGATATCTAGTTAGGACGTGAATTTAACCTACTTTGAAAATCAGTAACTGGAAAGATCTTACTCTGCATTTGCTTTTTGTCCATGACAATCCTGTGACTATCAGAGATAAAAATGCTTTTAGGGTATTCCTAGAAACTCCCTGTTTCTCTAAAAATACCTAGGTCTGAGAATTTAAGTTCTCTAGTCTGTCTTTTAAAAAAAAAATTCACTAATGCTAGTGAGGGCAGCCTTCCCACACTTCTTGTATTCCTTAGCCCCACATAACGGAGTCTTTGGGGAAGCAATTAAAAGGGAAGCCAAAACTTTGGCTTAGGTACTTTATTTCAAAGGACAAAAGATAATCATTTAAGTTGCTGTTTTACCACCTCATATACCCAAATACTCACTTCAAACCCAGCCAGGTCAGATAGCCAGAGAAAGTTCCATGTCCTTGAAGTCTGTAGTTTACCATCGCTTATTGTCCAGTTTTTGTATTGATCAGACTTCCTTAGTTGCAGTCAATGAATTTACTCCGATTACTTCAAGCAGAAAGGAATTTATTAAAGGATAAAGAAGTTAAAGAATCAATACAAAGGCTGAAGAAACACACTCAAGGTCAACTTCCAGGAATAACCCCATTGTGCACTTGTGCATTCCAAAATGACTTTCTAAGAGAGCAATAGCATCTGCTAGAAATACGAACGCCTCATATTCATATTTCCTGTGTAACTTAATTCTGAATCAGGCTAAAATGAGTGCTGATTGTTGGAGTCACAATCACCCTAGGCACCCTAGCACAAGGAAGACTGGGAAATGTCATTTTTTATCTATTTGTTGTTGAGGAGGCGGGATCTACAGAGTGGGGAACCATCAAAATGCTAAGGTGTTCAAAACATTTTGGACATTTGGTAAAGTGGTTGGAGAATAGAAAAGGTGAGAGCAATAGCAATTTACTTTTGAGGTTGCGTGGGAGGTCCACAATTTTTCATTACTTTCTAGTAGTTTATATGTATATTAGTCTGGGTTCTCTGGAAAAACAAAAACAAACTAATAGGATCTCTCTCTCTCTCTCTGTCTCTCTCTCTCTCCCCCTCTCCCTACGATAAGGAATTGTTTGAAGTAATTGTGGATTCTCAAAGGTCTCAAAAATCTATAGTAGACAACCTGGAGATCTAGGAGAGCCAATGGTATAGTCCAGTCCAAGTCCAAGTCTGAAGGCGGGAGAAGACCAAAGTTCCAGCTCAAGGCAGTCAGGTAAAGAGAAAAAAATCTTTCTCACCCAGCCTTTTATTCTATTCAGGTCTTCAAGGGATTGAACGAGGAATCTGCTTTACTCAGTCTATGAATTAAAATGCTAATCTCATCTGGAAGCACCCTTATGGACACTCACACAAAATACCACTTAACCAAATATCTGGCCACCCTGTGACCCTGGAAAAATAAAACAAAATTAACCACCACAATATGTTGCCTACTTTTCAAAATGTATATCAAAGATTAGATATTTTTGGTATGAGATGAAGAAAAAAGATTTGGGGGCAACTATGGGAATGACTGATGCCCACTACCAAGTGTATACCCTTTTCTTAAGATTTAGGTTAAATGTAAGTGCAAATGCCTGTGGAAGGAGTTCTTTAAGTTGCTATTGGTCATTTGCATTTTGCTTGGAAGGAGAATGAGTAGGTTTTCGAATGGAGTTTAGAGACAATGTAATCTAGGTATTGAGGGGCGGAGGGGTTGAGAGCACCACTTAGGAATAAGGGGGGAAAGAGCGGGAGTCTGAGAGCTCCAAGACAGGTTTCTGCTCGTTCACATTGTGGTTGAAACTGCTCTCTCTCTTAGCACCTGCCTGATATCTGTTTTCTTTTTTTTTTTTCATCTTAAGAGATATTGAAATTTGCAGGTGCCTCGTAGATGATTTCAAATTTATTACATATCTATCAATATGCTCAGTTTTCATTTTTTTTAATCTACCTGGCAGGGCTCTGAATTAAGACCCGCTCTTCCAGCCTCTCTTTTTGGTTCTCTGGGCATTAGCTCACACGGTTCGAAAGCACAGGTCGGGCTATCGACTTCCTCGTCTGCTGGTATTCATTTCAGTCTTGGATTGGTGGGGCCAACGAGCAGAAAATGCACAAGGGAACTCTCTTCGAACCTAAAGGTCATGAATAATGCGTAACTCTTTGTGACTCACCAAAAGCAATGGTAAACAAAACTCCGACATTTGGCCACCCCCTCAACAATCCTCAGAGAATGGCTCCACCTCTTACAAACTGTGAACAGCAATATTGGAAGGTAGAGACGGAAATCAGTGGTGCTGGTTTATCTTTAGCTTCGCCCATATGTTTATTGGCACCCAGTGAAGTCAGAACAGTGAGCTCAAGCAAAGAGAAAAAGGTGTCCCAACTCAAAGGTATCTAGAGTCAGTGGAAATGGTAAGACCACTCCCCTCCCCACCCCAGGTAGGTGCCCCTTCCCTGGTCTTTTTTCAGTTAATATATTGAAAGCAACACCAACTTTATCTTCAGAAAGTCCTGGCTTCAAATTCTGCCTCTGCCTCTTATGAGCTGTATGTCCTTGGGCAAGTTACTTAGTTTTCCATTTTAGTTTCTTATCTTTCAGCTTTGGTTTCCACTCATTAAGAAGGGATAGTAGCAATACTTATCTGTGTACACTCAGAGCTCTTAATTATAAGCAACAGCTACTGACTTTGGCTGATTAAGCAAAAAGGATATGGAGTACCTCACAAAGCAGTAGGAGGGCTTGAGAAGCAGGCCTGAGGCTAAGCTTCTGGGGTCAAGGCCAGAAACTTGCAGAAGTGACCCAATAGGGCATCTGCTGACCCTGTTTTTCCCCAGAGCATGGGCTGCCAGGAACTCACAGTCCACTGCAACTCCGTCAGCACTGATACACTGAGCTGGGAACTGATCCTACAACAACTGGTACCCCAGAAAACTAGACACCTCTGCAACCACCCTGGTCAGCAAATGGGTGTCAAACACTGCTGCCTTCCGCTGGTTCACCATTTCTGATTAAACTGTTGCCCGGGTACATCTTAGTGGCAGATCATAGGCTCCGTGCCTGGGTTCTACCGCCAAGGTCTCTGGGGAAGCACTGGTAAGACACGGAATTCCCTAAACATAGCAAAATGCACAAAAGGTGTGAGGCAATCAGAAAGTACACCATAAATTATCTCTCGAAGAGTTGTGAAAACTAAGTGAGTATGTCAATGTTTGGTGTGTTTCTTGTTCAATAACTTTTTGTTTCCTTTTCTTCTCTCTTTACCAGAAATATCCATTTGCTCACGGGTTCACTCACAGGCTGGTTTCTCTCTAGGCAGGATTGTAAGGAAAATGGATGAGACACTAGTTTCCCTAGTATACTGGACCTTCTATGTTTTACAAATGTGAAGGCCATAAGTGCAAATATACCAAAGAGTCCCTTTCTAGTGTATTAATGAACTAAGATTCATTAGTCTTTTGGCCATAAACTTCCTGGAAAAAAAAGGAGGGGACAGAGAGAGATGACTCCAAAGCAAGAGCATGGTTCTGGTAAGGTCTAGCAGGGGTATCCAACCCTTTGGCGTCTCTGGGCCACACTGGAAGAAGGCTTGTCTTGGGCCACACATTAAATATGGAAACACTAAAGAAAACTGATGAGCAAACAAAAGGTTTTAGGTAAATTTACGATTTTGTGTTGGGCCGCATTCATAGCCATTGTGGGTCATGTGCAGCCCGTTGGCTGCAGGTTGGACACCCTGGTGTCCATAACACCAAGGAAGTGGCAGTTCTAGCTGGATGCCCAGGCTGTGGTGTCCTGCTGACCATGGTAGTTGAAGGAAATTGGCAAAGCCGAAATCAAGGTGGGGTGCTCAAAGAGAAATAGAGGGAATTTCTCAGGCTGATTCCATCTACCATTAACTTTTGCCTACACTTTGCCCTCCTTAGCATAGTTGCAGTTGAGAAAACAGTTTACTGCTGATGGAGGTGGGAATGAACAATAAGTGTATTTCTAGCTTGTTCATTTTGTGATGAAGGTATCCATATCCCCAGCCCTGTTGAGGAAGGAGATCGCAGATTTGCTGCCAAGTTCCATCATGGGGCATGTGGACCTTATTCTTTTAAGTTCAGTGATCTTGGTGCAGCTGCAGTATTAACTTGTGCATGAACTGGCAACGGAAACAAGTAAAGTTATTGGTTGAGGACCAGGTTGACAGCAATCTCTCTGACCCTTTATACATTTCTGGTGTTTGGAGGGTTGGTGTGGTTGATTTTGGCACGTCTGTCTGCTGGGCTTCTGAACCCAGCTTCTAGGAGCTCCAGGAACCCACCCCATTCATCTTGCTCTGTGCTTATTACTGAATAAGTTCTAAGAACAGCCTAAGACTAGTCAGAGCTCCAGTGCTGTGTTGAGAGTGTAGGCAAAATATTTCCATTATTACATTGTCATAGAATTGAATGGAAGAACAGGAATGAGCTCCTTAATTCACCCAGTCCAGGAGGAGCCTCAGGTCTAGAGAGAGGCTGCCATTTGCCTAAGATCACCTGAAAAGTGTTTAGCAGAAATGGAAATTTTCCAAAAAGGAATTAAAAATTACTGGTGGGCATGGGAATCTCCTTATACCACCAGGCTGAGTTCGGGCAGAAAACTACTATTATTAAACAGAGAATAAATATCTTTCACGTGTTTCAGGGTTTAACCCACTGATGGAGCAAAAACCATATCACTAATATGCAGTTTTACAAAAACTGTGGCAGAGGAGCACTTAATTTACTAGTTTAATGCAGCACTAGATTTCAGGGAACTACCATTCTGTTGTGGAGGGAGAGTGATGGCTATTTATGCGCAGCAAATTCTTGGGCCCTAAAATATTGCTTTGTACTTTCTGTCTTCTAGGCTGGTTCTGACTCACAGTGTAAGAATCCTCTTTCATCTCTCTGGAAAGGGCTGGCTAGCTGTAGTTTTCTTCTGTCCTTCTATTTCTCCCATATTCTGTTAGTTCTCTAGGTTTGAAGCTTTCTTTTCTAGTTGATTCTCCTATCCTATGCAGCCATCGGAGGTGCAGACATGGTGTGTTTCTCTGCCTTGGAACAGTGCAGGTGTTTCTCTCCACATGGAAGGGACAGCCTCAGCCTTGAGCCCAGTCCTCACTGAAGCAGGGCATCCAGGGAAAATGAACGAGGGCCAGCCTGCACCCTGGCTGTGGCTGTGTTTTATTGGCTAACCTTTTGCTTTTCTCCTTTAGATAAAGTCCACCATGGTTCATGTTTACTTTCCACTGTTTCTTTTCTCACTAAGGATGCATTTTGAGAGACTTTCCGTTTAACCAAGAATCTATTGTTCTCTGGCAAATCAGATTTCTCATTATTGACAAAAGGGGCCACACCCACCCTTTCTTTCTCATGTGTTTCCCTTTCCCCAGCACGAGCCAGCCACCTGCATACAGAGAATTCATTTGGTGCTCAGGAGACATTCACTCAATCAATAAATACATATCGAGGGTCTGCCTTGGCAAAGGTGACCAGCTGCCCAGATTACCTGGGAGTGTCCTGCTTTTAGAACAGAAAGTGTTGCATCCCAGGAACCCCCTCAGTTTTTTTAAAATGTGGTATTTATTTCTTTTTAGAGAAAGGAGAAGGGAGGGAGGAAGAGGAGAGAAACATCGATCAGTAACCTCTCATACATGCCCCATCGAACATGCAACCCAGGCATGTGCCTTGATCTGGAGTCGAACTGGCAACCTTTAGCTTTGCGGGATGATACCCAACCAACTGAGCCACACTGGTCAGGATGAGGAATACTCCTCAGTTTTGAGAAGACTCAGATTGCTGGTCAATCTAACCCTAAGTTGAGATCTGTCTCAGAGCTGGGTATCTAACCTACTACCAGCTTCTCAGGTGCTCAGTGACCTTCTGAGGTTTCAGAGTTTTTTTTTCTCACAGAGCAAAGAATTTCATGGTAGAAAGGTCACTTAACTAGAACCAGGGACCCAGGGATCTCGTCCCAGTTTGACCGTTGAAGAGGCAAGGGCTCAAGGGCAGATCACAGAGTCAACTTCCTTCTCTGAAGAGTAGAATAGTTGAATTTGGTGTGCTTTGACTCTTTCACAACTCAAATCCCAACATTCTATTTCTAAAACAATGTAATAAACCAACACACACTAACTAGTATTCCTAGTTATTTTTTTAGCAGTTTATTTATTTATTTACTTTTAAAATATATATTTTGATTGTACTATTACAGTTGTCCCATTTTCCCTCCTTTATTCCCCTCTGCCCTGTACACCCCCTCCCACCTGCATTCCCTCCCTTTAGTTCATGTCCCTGGGTCATATATATAAGTTCTTTGGCTTCTACCTTTCCTATACTATTTTTAACCTCCTCCTGTCTATCTTCTACCTACCATTTATGCTTCTTACTACCTGTACCTTTTCCCCCATTCTCCCTACTCCCCGTCCCCACTGATAACCCTCCATGTGATCTCCTTTTCTGTGATTCTGTTCCCACTCTAGCTGTTCGCTTAGTTGTTGTTTTTTTTTTTTTTAGGTTCAGGTGTTGATAGTTGTGAGTTTGTTGTCATTTTACCGTTCTATGTTTTGATCATCTTTTTCTTAGGTAAGTCCCTTTAACATTTCATATAATAAGAGCTTGGTGATGATGAACTCCTTTAACTTGACCTTATCTAGGAAGCACTTTATCTGCCCTTCCATTCTAAATGATAGCTTTGCTGGATAGAGTAATCTTGGATGTAGGTCCTTGCCTTTCATGACTTGGAATACTTCTTGCCAGCCCCTTCTTGCCTGCAAGGTATCTTTTGAGAAATCAGCTGACAGTCTTATAGGCACTCCTTTGTAGGTAACTGTCTCCTTTTCTCTTGCTGCTTTTAAGATTCTCTCCTTATCTTTCATCTTGGGTAATGTAATTATTATGTGCCTTGGTGTGTTCCTCCTTGGGTCCAACTTCTTTGGGACTCTCTGAGCTTCCTGGACTCCCTGGAAGTCTATTTTCTTTGCCAGATTGGGGAAGTTCTCCTTCATTATGTTTTCAAATAAGTTTTCAATTTCTTGCTTTTCCTCCTCTCCTTCTGGTGCCCCGATGATTCAGGTGTTGGAACATTTCAAGACGTCCTGGAGGTTCCTAAGCCTCTCTTCATTTTTTTGAATTCTTGTTTCTTCAATGTGTTCTGGTTGAATGTTTCTTCCTTCTGGTCCACACTGTTGATTTGAGTCCAGGTTTTATTCCCATCACTGTTGGTTCCCTGTACATTTTCCTTTATTTCACTTAGCATAGCCTTCCTTTTTTCATCTAATTTGTGACCATATTCAACCAATTCTGTGAGTATTCTGATTACCTGTGTTTTGAACTGTGCATCTGATAGGTTGGCTACCTCTTCGTCGCTTAGTTGTATTTTTTCTGGAGCTTTGATCTGTTCTTTCATTTGGGCCATTTTTTTTTTTTTTTTTTTTTATCTCAGTGCACCAGTAACATAGTAAGGGGTGGAGCCGTAGGCGTTCACCAGGATGGGGCAACCCACCTCACTGCATTGTGATGCTGTTTTTCGGAGAGGGAACAGTGCTGCTTGCTCTGCTCTCTGCCGGTTTTTAGTCACTTCTCCTGCTACCCACAAGCAAATTGGGCCCTCCTGGTGCTGATTCCCGAGTGGGTGGGTGGGCCTGTGCATGTTCTAGGACCCTGTGGGTCTCTCCAATGGACTCTCCTGTGAGGCTGGGAGTTTCACTGCTGCCTCAACCCCCACAGGTGTTTTCAGTCAGAGGTTTGAGGCTTTATTTCTCCAACCCTGGGTTGCATGGTCTGTCAAGCTCCCCAGTTGTTCCTCCTGGTTTATCTGCACGCGAATGTGGGACCGCCCAGTCCACAAGCCACTGCCTCGCCTGGTCTGCCAGCCGCCACTTTGCCCACCCTGGTCCTCTAGCCACTGACTTCTGGTGAGTCCTCTCTGCCCGGCTGCCTGTCTCCGCCCCTCCTACTGGTCTGGATGAATGTTTCTTCTTTAACTCCTTGGTTGTCAGACTTCCATACAGTTTGATTTTCTGTCAGTTCTGGTTGTTTTTGTTTTTAAATTTGTTGGTGTCCTTCTTTTGGTTGTGCGAGGAGGCACAGTGTATCTACTCACACCTCCATCTTGGCCAGAAGTCCTAGTATTCCTAGCTGGATGAGAGATAGTAGTATGGTTTTGCTGACACTTGCTGATGATGCTAACATTTATGAATGCTTATTCTATGCTAGACACATGCATTATTTTACTTCATCTTCACAACTTTTGTGGTAGATGCTTTCTTTACTTCCATTTACAGGTGAGGGACTTAAGACTTAAAGAGGGAGGGTAAGTAATTTGTCCCAAATCACATGGAAAATTGTGGATTGAAGATTAGAACCTGGGAAGTCTGACTTCCAAGTCTGAACTTGAACTGTTGCTCTCACTGGCAAGAGATAAGTCAACAGTTCAAATGAACAGGCTAATTGTTTCACTTCAAAGGACTGGAAAAAGGAAACTGGCTATTTGGAATGAGATCTTTGCATTCCGGGCTGCTAAACGTCATGTTCCTGAAAAACAGCATGGTCTTTGGAAAATTAGCCTTCTTAGCTCATGTGGAGCCCCCTCCCTGCTCTTTAGTACAAGCCAAAGGGTGGTGGAACCAATTGAGAACTGGAGCATCCTTCACTCCCACTCCCCCTTTTCCATTTTTGGAAGCTGTAGGATATTTCCACTCCCTGCAGAATCCATGAAGCATTTTAGGTGCTGTTAGCAAGGATCAGAGGGTCACTGCCAACTGCTCCCTTCGCCTCTTACTATTGATCTGAAAAATGATTGCATTTAAATCTAGTTTGCCTAAAAGCATATGTGAGAGTGAAACAGTGTAAGAAGATTCTTTCTAGGCACGTTTCTTCCCTTTCTTTACAAAGGATGATTTGAAATACAAACAAAATAAGGCTGTGGGTCACATCCACAGCAGCTGGCAGAGTTTCACTTAATTAAACTACTCTGATTGCTTTATTCATACATTTCACTTGCTCCATTCCCTTCCTCTGACTCCTTATAAAGGCAGTGCTATTTCAAGGGGGGAAGATTTAAATGCTGTTAGTCTTCAAGACCAATGCTAATTAACAACATTTATTTTACTGTGCTTGCCTACGTGAAAGTATGCAAAAGTAAATTTATATTCTGAGACTATGACTGGTTTGGACAGAAGCGTTAAAAGGAATTAACAGTTCCTGGGAACTCACCATCATTTGCTCTAAACTCCCCAGAGAGTAATGAAATACCAGGGGCAAGAATGACAGCAAGGGCCAAAAGCTATGGTCAGCTGAGCTTCCAGCTACCAGCATGACCATTCTAAACACCAAGTGTAATCCACTTTTTCTCCTACTGCAGAATCTAAGACAGGTCTCCTGCCTGCTGAGTCAGGTTGAAGGTCCTTATCCTGGCATTGAAAATACTTCACAGTCTGGCTCCCTCTCTCCAGCCTATTGCCCCGCACTCACTACTGCATGCCAAATGCTGCAATCACATACACTGCACCCCCAACCACTATTCTTTTCATAGCTCTATGATTGTTTCATAACCGATTCCCTTTACTTTTAGTGCCTTCCACACCCACCACACCCCTGCCACCTGGTGAATTCCTCTCATCCTTTAAGCTGAAACTTGAACCTTGCCTCTTCTGGAAGTCCATCAGGGCTTCCTCTCTCTCCTATGCTTTCATAGTATTTTGAATATTTTTCAGTGCATTTATCACAATGTGTTATAATCTTTATTGATATGACTCTCTCCTTCTAGACTGTGTCCTTTTTTGAATTTGTCTTATGATTTTATTTTTACATCTTTGGGTCTTTTTTAAAATTAAATTAATTGGGGTGATGTTGGTTAATACTAAAATTCTATAGGTTTCAAGTGTACAATTCTGTGATACATCATCTATATATTGCATTGTGTGCCCACCACCCAAAGTCAAGTCTTCTGTCACCATACACTTGACCCCTACTCCCACCCTCTCCCTCTGGTAAACACCATACCGTTGTCTCTATGACTTTTTGTTTGTTTTTGTTATTTGTTTATTTGTTGCTTTCAGTTTTATATCCCACACATGAGTGAAATCTTATAGTTCTTAACTTTTTCTATGTGACTTGTTTCATTTAGCATGATGTCCTCAAGGTTCAACCATGTTGTTGCAAATGGCAATATTTCATCTTACGGCTGAGCAGTACTCCATTGTCTATGTGTACCACATCTTCTTTATCCGATCATCCATCAAAGGACCCTTCAGTTGTTTCCATGTCTCGGCCAACGTGAATAATGCTGCAATGAACATAGGGGTGCATATATCTTTGCAAATAAATGTCTTCATGTTTTTTGGGTAGATCCCCAGAAGAGGAGTTGCTGGGTCATATGATAACTCTAGTTTTAATTTTTGGGGGAGCCTTCATATTGTTTTCCATAGGGGCTATACCAGTTTACATTCCAACCAGCAGTGAATGAAATTTCCTTTTTCTCCACAGCCTCTCCAACAGCTATTACTTGTCTAGATAATGAGCATTCTAACAGGTGTGACGTTGTGTCTCATTGTAGTTTTGATTTGCATTTGTCTAAGAGCTACTGCATTTGAGTACCTCTTATTATATCTGTCGGCCAATTCAGAGGCTGGCACATCCCTGTTACATAGGAAGTACTTAATAGATGCTTGCTGAATGAGTACATTATGGCTCTTATGATGTGTCAATTGATATTTATTGTGTGTTTACTATGTGCAAAGCATCATGCAGGTGCTCTATGTGCATTTGTATTGAGAGAGAGAGAAAGAGATCTGAATGACATGAGTCACAGTCCTTTAATAAACCAAATTCTGTGTGACACAAAGAATTGAAAAGCAAAGCAGAATAAATGTTGTGCAGAGATACTAGAACATGGCTATAAGAGCTTGGAGGAGTTGGGTTGGGATGGGAAGGAGGCATCCCAGAATAGGCGGCACATGAAAGGATTTTGACAGATATAGAAATAGTGGAGGAGTTGGAGCATCCAGGCTAGGGCAACAGTATGGACAAAGGAATGAAGATAAGGACATAGTCATTTCCTTGGGACAAAAGGGCCTGAGAGTTCTCATCTCACTATAACTAGGGAGACTGAACACTTTTTTAAATTTTGAAATAAATCCCATTAATATCAATAAATGCATTTTCCCTAGTTGCCTATATTTGTATTCTCTAAGCAGGAGTGGTGATTAATCATCTCCAAATTGCTCAAGGATGTGAAGCAGGGTGCTCATAAGTCTTTAGCAGTCGGAAATGCTTGTTGCAAATAAACTATTATGGTTTACTTTGTGAGCATCATTTCTGATGTGACAGTAGAGCAAATAACAATAATAGTAGGTGTTATCCCAGTTTTAATGAAACACAAGGAAAATGTTCATAAGTGAAAGCCATTTCCTGTTGCAAACAACATTTTAATAGGCTTGGGTACAGTTCTAGAGACTTTACAAATATCTCCAGAAAACACAAAGTTGGTTTATATTTTACTAGTGTATTTTTAAAATAAAAAGAAACAAACTGAAAACTTATTTGTCCCTTAGCATTCTTTTATGGAAGTTAAATACTTCAAAATCAGATACAAATGCTTTAAATGAACCAACCAGAAACTGTGCATGGTCAGTTTCTAATTTTGGGATAGAAGGCTTTTAATTTGCTAAGTTTATATAATATGTGGCAGCAATGAACAGTTTACAGATAGAAATTATAGTTCATATTGCAAAGTTTTAAACTTTACTCAGGGATCTACCATCATCAACAGTATTTATGAAGTTTCTTGTTATTATAATATGAGTATTATGTAGATGTACTTCCTGCTTTCTAGGAGTTAGCATGTCAGACTTGATTGGATTCATGCATTCAGGGACTTCAGTGTAAGAATAAAGGCAGTTGAGCAACCATGGTCTCTTGGATTTCTTTTCCTCCTTATTCTTTACAAGCCAACATTCATTTTTCAGTTTTTCATAACCCAGAGAAGTAAATAGAGCATGAAAAACGATCCTCATTTTCCAGGTGAGGCAACCAAAAGGCAGAAATGGTAAATCACTCACATGCAACTGGTTATTTCCAAGAAATGGAACTCTTGCCTTCTGAGTTCTTGTCCGTTGCTCCATCATTGTGCACATGAATAAATCTACCTCACGTACAGTGATGTAAAGATGGAGAGCAAGAATAAATATCTGATTGCTGTGGAGATCAACATAAGGAAGAATGACAATTCTGTGATAAATGGGAATGACTTGGAGGAAGCCTTTGCCTCACCTGTAAGGATAGAGGCCCACTGAAACTGATATGTCTGATGCTCATGTAATAGACACATTCCCACTTAACATTTGGGTTTAAAATCTCCAAGTACTTCATAGGAAACCAATCAGCATCACATAGCCAAGGCAGTAGACAATAGCAACAACAGTCATAATGAGCATGTTTAGAGTGCTTGATCTGTACCAGGCGCTGTGTTAAGAGCTTTACATCCACCATGTCCTTCAACAACAACCCTGGGAGGAAGGTGCTATTACTGTTGCTGTGTTACAGATGAGGACATTGAAGCTTCAGTAGATTGTCAAGGTCTTATTACAACTAATAAACCACAGAGCTGAGAATGGGGCCCAAGCAGCCTGCCTCCAAAGCCCATGTGTTTGTGCTACATTATTCCAACACCTCTGTCTGGGCCAGCTGTGACATCTGTGAGGTGAAGGAATGAAACATGTGTGGGAGTACAATTGAATCTGATCCTGAAGATCGAGTTCACGTGTTAGATAACATCCGAGAAGGCAGAGCCCCCAGGCAGAGCCCTCAGTCACAGGGACCTGGAGCCAACCCTCTAGGCTGTGTCCCAACCAGCAAATCCGGTAGCAGGCAAGGGGAGGGCATCAAAATGTGAAGGACCACACTGGTTCTAACACTTTCCCACCTCTGTTTCCCTCTTGTTCTTCAGAGTTAAATTCTGCTTTTTGTTTGTTTGTTTAATTTTAGGGGTAATCTTCTAGATCTGATATGACTGCCAGTAGAATTAGGTTTCTAGCCTCTTGAATCTTCGACATATTTTCTAACACTTAGAAGAAGACTCACTGCTTCTGATGAGACAAAGAAAATACTCTTTAAACATGGGTGCCACAGACGGAGTGTTTGTGTTCCTCCAAAATTTATATGTTGAAACCCCAATCCCAATGTGATGATATTTGAAGGAGAGGCCTTTGGAAGGTAATTAGGTCATGAAGGTGGAGCTGTTGGAAATGGGATTAGTGAGCTTCTAGAAAGAGGCCCGGGAGCTGCGAGCTCTCTTTTCTGCCATGTGAGAATACAAGGAGTTGGCTATCTGCAGCCTGGACAAGTACCCTGAAAAGGACTTGGCCAGAGTGGCACCCCGATTGCAGATCCAGCCTCTAGACCTGTGAAAAATTTCTGTGGTCAATAAACAAAATAGTACAATATTTTGTTACAGCAGCCCGAACTGACCGAGACAATGGAACACGTAGAGCCTTCTCTCTCAGCGGAGAGTGCCTTCTGTTCACCCCCACGTCTTGCCTCTGTTCTCAAAGCTCAGTGTGAAGCAAAGCTGAGCTGTGCCCCCAAGAAACCATCATTTACTCCCTATGGACCTGACCCATTCCTATAGTGAGTCTCAAAAGAAATGCTGTGCAGCAGCCCTTTGAAATGAAATGCTTTTCTATTGAACCAGAAAATAATTGCACCCTCCCATTTACTCTTTAGGGTACAAATTGATCTGACTTGATTTGTCAGAGAGCCAGAACTGCAGGCAAGTAGACGCAGGAGAAATCAACCAATCTTTTAAGCCAGCAGTAATTGTTCCTCCTGTCAGCTGGCTAAATGACTTGTATCTGGAGGAGATGCTCAGAATGAATCTGAATGCCCGAGGTGACAGAAACACAGAGCATTCCAAAGTGGGTTCTAACAGAGTAAGTGTTTCTTCGTGTTTTACAAGGGTTTGGTTTCCTGCTTTCCCCCTTTCTCTCATATCTTGTCCCCGGGGGCTAGTGTCCTCCAGCCGAAACCAAAGGCGTGCATGGAAACAATGGCCAGGAAAAACAGCTTGTGTGGGGATGAGATGAAATGAGGGTCAGCATTTTATCTGAGGATGTGCTTACTTGTACGTTGGCCATTAATAAACCCAGGAAGTTCCTATGGAATAGGCACCACAGCAGAGAGGGTGAAGACCCATTGCTGTTGGGCTGTTCATCATTTTTAAGTTAAAAAAGGAAATAATTTAAGCATACAGAAAACTGTGAAAAAATATAATTGGTACTTGTGTACCAAGCAACATTTAATAGTTTCCATTTTGCCATTTCAGCACTGGTTCCTTCCTTTTCCTTCTTCCCACCTTTCTTAGAGATAAAGTGTTGTGTATAGTTAATTTTCTGTATTTCTGCCCTATACAGAAAATTTATTCCTTTCTCTCCCCATCCAGAGAGAACCGCTATCATAGTACTAGAATTTAGCTTTCTTGTTCATTAAAATTACTTTTACTTTATAGATATATATACAGAAAGAATATGTAGTACTTTTTTTGAGGGGGGGGGGGCTTTTAATTTTAACCCTTGTAGTATATTCTCTATGTATCCTTTTAAAACTTCTTTATGTTGGACATTATGTTGTGATTTATCTGTGTTGATACTAATAGACCTTGTTCAATTATTTTAGCTGCTGCATCGTATTGCTGTGCATGAGTAACTCCAAATTTATTTCACTCTATCCGATTGATGAACGTGTTTTTCTCTGCTGCGGCACATATTCTTGTCGAGGTCTCCTCAGGCCCATGTGTGAGGTTTTTCTCTTCAGGGTCTGTACTTCAGGGTGGAATTGCTGGTTTACAAGGTAAACTTGCCTTCAATTTTGCTAGCTATTACCAACTTATTAAACTGTGCACTTAAAATAGTTTATATAGCATTCTGCTAATGGCTATACTACAAAAGATTAAGCTGTAGGAGACCAATAGCAAAACAATGTTATAAAACACTATTTGAATCAGGCAAATTGTGTCTATTTCCTGTAATCTGGTCCATGATACTTATGGTTGTCTTTCCCTTCTTGAAATAAGAATACAACGCAATCTTTATTCCACTTGAGGTAAATTAGTACCTGGACTAGCATCTCTATATTATTCTACCCTACATAGGCAAAAGGCAGGTAAGCTGGATGAGAAGCCCTCATTTATCCTGCTGAGCTCCAAACTTTCATTCCATAGTTTGGAATGGACCTCTGTCACCTTCCCCCAGAGGCTCCCCTAGTTATTTCAGGGTGTCCCCAAGGTGTTGGCATATCATGCGTACACAGAAATAGGTTTGTTCATGTGCTCTGGCTCTTTGTCAAGGGCCCTGATCTCTGTGTTGGATGACAGGGCCCTCGGTGATAATGGGACCCCGCTAAACACATCCATAGTCTTTTCTTCTTAGGAAGCCCAAGGTGCTTTTATGCATGGCAGAGTAGGGGGAGGGTATGGAAGGGAACTCTGTTGCCAGTTCTGTCTCCTGGGCTCTAAAGCAGCTTGTGTGTGCCTAGATTTCCCCAAGGTCTTCCTAAAGCTTCTGGCATAATTACTCTTTACTTTGAGATTCAAAATTAGTCCTTTGTGATGGGGCTGAGGTCAGGGTGAGGGAAAACATCAACATCCTGTTTTCCCTTCTCTCTCTCTAGACACCCACTATCAGCACTGCCCAACTTTGTCCAATTTAAGTCCACAGGCCCCAGACATAGCACTTCCTGAAGTGGGGAGATATAACCCACCCTAGTACTTTCAAACATATCTAAATCCCTGCTGTAGTTCAAGCAAGGCACCCTGTTAAAGTGGAGTCACTAATGATGTGCAGAAGCCCTTGGGGGGACATTCATGGTGTTGGCGAACCAGCAGCAAAAGCACACGCAGAAACCAGACTTGCTGTGAATGGAGAACAGAGCTGTAGATGTATAGAAGGCCCGGCCCACCTAACATTTCTGAATCATGTTTGAAGAGTCTTTAGATGTTATCTAGTTTGTCATTCTATTTTTTGTGTCAGTTATTAACTATTGTGTAACAAACCACCTCAGATTGTAGTGACATAAAATAACAGTGTTTTCTCACAGTTCTGTGGGTTGGCTTAGTGGTTCCTCTGCTATTTCACCTGGACCCACTCGTGTGACTGTATGGAACTGGGGTGTGTGGCAGGGGATGGGGGAGTCCAAGATGGCCTCATGCACTGGTCTGGCAGGTGGTACGAGCTGTCAACTGGGGCGCCTTGCTCTTCTCCATGTAGTCTCTCGTTCTCGTTGGCTAGACTGGGTTCCTTACACGGCATTCTCAGGGCAGCGTTTCAAGAGGGAAGAAGCTGCAAGGTCTCTTGGGGACTGGGCTCCGGAACTCATACAACAACATTTCTGCCACATTCGATTGGTGAAGACAAGTCATAGGACCAGCCCGGATTCAAGGCGGAGCAAAGGTCTAGCCCTTGATGGGAGTTGTTGCAAAATATGGTGGCCACAGTTTTAAGTCTACTATTCCACTCAATCCCTGCTATAGCATCTGTGATACTGTTGTACTTGAATAAGGCCGGTGAAGGAGTCCTTATTCTTTTTTGAGGCAACCTGCTTCATTTGACCACCCTCTCCCCTGGGGAGAGAGCTAGTCAGAAAGAAAGTATACCCAGGGCTATATATCTCAGGGAATTAAGTTGTTGTAAGTAGCTGGATGGCATGAAGATCCAGGGGAGGTGAGAGGATGCTAACATAGTTGTGGTCTAGTGCCTTCTTACTCATAGGGCATTCATTGGACCACTAGGAGAATCTTGGTCCCACCCCAGAACTACTGAGTCAGAATCTGGATATTAAAAAGATCACCAAGTAACTCATATGCTTGTTAAAGCTTGAGAAGTACTGGCCTTGAGAGCCTTCCTGATACTATTAAATCATACACAATGAGAGGTCCCACCTAAAACTAGCCTTTATTCCAGTAAAGACCTGTGCTTGGAACCACCCAGGGTTTTCCGAGAGCAGACTGAGCCTCGCTGTCTGGGGGTACCCACAGTCTACAGCCCTTTTCCCTAAGTGGGAGTTCTTAACCATTTTTTTAAAAGGCTTACTGAGATATGATTCATATACCATACAATTTACCCATGTAAAACTCAGTGTTTTTTAGTATAGTCACAGATATGTGTAACCATAATAGCCAATTTTGGAACGTTTTCATCATCTCAAGAAGAAACCTTACATCCTCTGACTTTCTCCCCTCAGTCCCTTATTTGCACTCCCTCTCCACCCCGACTTCAGTAACCACTAATCTACTATCTCTATAGAGGTACCTATTCTGTACCTTCATGTTAATGGAATCATATAATATATGGTTCTTAACTATTTTTTGTATGACAAACATTTATTGAAACACTAATGGAAACCATAAACCTTCTCCCCAGAACATACATACACAAACATATTTATTCCAAATTTCATAAATTTCACGAATCCTCTGAAACCTTGCACGAGAAAGCCAAGGGTAAGAACTCATGCTATGTGGCCATTCAGAACGGGTAGTTACTGCAGGCAGGTCCTACTCTGATTTGAGTGCTACTGACAGAAGGGATGGGACCATGCAGAAATAGGTCACACAGGGTTATCACCACCTCAAGGCAGAAAGTGACTTAAAGCAACAAGCAAAGGGCAGGCCACCAAGTATTTACAGAGCCGAAGAAACTGTGTTTATAACACATAGTTTGCCAAGGAGGGGGTGACAGTGAACAGATGTGTCATTTGCAATTATTCCTAAAGATGTTAATTATGCAAATAGAATCTCTGATTAGGGCTCTAAAAAAAGAGCCCCACATATCATGGGGTGTTGGGTGCACACAATCAGGCACGCTGGCTGTCTGTTCCTCCAGGAAATCACGGTTGGTTCCCTCAGGTAATCACCTGGGACTCTTGTTTCCAGTGTGCCACCTTGCAAACCCGAGAGCAGTTCTGGGGCACTTTCTGACTGCGGAAACTTAGGGCTGGAAGTGATCTTTGAGATCCTTGAGTCCAGCTCTGTCCTTGTGCAAAGGCAGAAACTGAGGCTCAGAGAAATTGTCATGTGTCACTAGCAGTGAAGATAAGAGCTCAGATCTTTTATATTATTCATTCACTTTCCCTTACCTTCTTGCACCAATGAGGGCATAAGTCAACTATCAACTTTCTCATCAGGGTGTACTTTATGTGGAGAGAGGGTCCCTAACCTACTTAGGGTGTGCATGGGAGTCTGCATGTAGGGGAGGGAAAAGCAAGTAACCAGAATAGCACAGGGGTTAGGTTCTAAGTTGTGCTGTTCCATGGAGGTAACACTAGCTATCTGTGGTTATTTAAATAAAAATGAAATAAAATTAAAACTTTAGTTGCAATAGTCACATTTCAAATATTCAGTAGCTACTTGTGGCTAGTAGCCACCCTATTGGGCAACGCAGAACATTTCCATTACTGCCAAAAGCCCTGTGAAACAGAGGTTTTTGAAGCCTAGAGCCAAATGTTCTGAGTCAGAATCCCAGTTCTGCCGCTTAGAGTAAAAGCTTGAGTGCCTTATTTAGTGTTTCCAAACCTCAGTTCTCTCATCTGTCAAATGAACATAATATGCACAGTATATGCCTCATTGATTTACTGTGAAGATTATGAATGTAAATGAGATAATGTATACTAAGGGCTTAGTAAAAGCAGCTTTCACTTATTAACTACTAAATAAACATCATTATCATCATGAAGCATCTCAGCATCCTGCTTAGGACTGTGTGGTCTCTTTTCATTGGAATGATGCAACTGGTTCCCTGAAGAAGTAAGAATTATGTACCTGGGACACTAGGACTCCAGGAAGCCAATGCCTTGGTTGGTTGATAGTAGGAGGGGTCAGGAACATGGAGATGGAGGTTAAAAGAGGTTGAGGCCAGAAGGAAGATGATGGGGTTCTGGGAACAAGGAGAGGACAAAATGGTGTGAGTTGTGAGAAGTGATGATGGAGGGCAACGAAGATCACCCCACTTCACAGATTTGTCAAGGGCTGGCCTGACAAGTTCCATGGGTGGCAGAGACAGTCATCTATCAGGCTGTGGGGCTGTTTAAGGACTCCTCACTCCTCATGTCCACTGTGCTGTCTGCTTGCCCACTTGTCCACAAGAGGGAGGCAAGGGAAAGAAGTGAAAGAAATCTTAAACGTCTGCTGGTTCTTGGCTGGCAGCTCTGGCCAAAGGTTTGCTGTCTAGGAAGCTGAATGAAGTTCCTGATGGAAAGGAAGCTTCCTTTCATGCAAAAGCTCACAGGTCTCAGCTGTGTCTTCCTCGAACTCATTACCTCAGTAGAAAGCATCCTTCCCAAAGCCGCTGTGTTATTCGGAAAGTCATGCTTCAGGCCCCTCAGGAGAGCTGGGACCATTTTCACACCTGGCTAGAGGCTGTGCCAACCTTCTAGCAACCCCTCCCCAAAACCACAAAAACAGGACACAGAAGGTGTGAGTGAAGTGGGAAGAGGTGGCAATTATCCAAGTAATAGAGCCACCATGGCCTGCCCCTCCACAATGTCGATAGTGTGGCCAGGGCTCATAAAGTATCGTGTTAGGCATTGGGTGAAGGTACTAAAAAATCGTTCTCGTTGTCCTGGGGGGATTTTCATGTAATTCCAGAACTAGGGAGCCAACAGACAGAAGGGGCTTAGAAGGGCAGAAGGGAAAGTGCACCACAATAGGGCCTGTGGATGCATTCTATTCCTTGGTCTGCTGTTAGTTAGAAGCATGACTTGGGCCAGTTATTGCACTTGTCTGGGTCTCCTCATTCTCATCGTGAATAAATTTAAGCTGATGGACTGGATGATTTAAAAGAAAAGTTCTTCATTTCTAGAAGTCAAATTCCAATTCAGATGTGGGGATGTGAATATCTATGCCATGGAGGAAGATTCTTCCACTGGGGCTGTCAGATTTATCAAATAAAATGAGAAGATGTTCAGTTTCATTTGGATGTCAGATAAACAATGAATAACTTTTAAGTGCACATGCCAGGCAATATTTTGGACATACTTGTACTAGGAGATTATTTGTTGTTTACCTGAAATCCAAATCTAAGTGGGCATTCTGTACATGATTTGGCAACCTCTGCCTTCCACCAAACATGTCTGTCCCTCTCACCATGTGGGGAGGGTGTTTCTGCCTCTCTCCATCCTCTTTCTGGGACCTTCTGATCAGTCTGGTCAGAATCTGCAATGTTTCTTTGACAAGGATGACTGGCTTCCACTTTGGCTTTCACTGCCTGGACCCAGGAGCTAAGAGCTCTCTCCCTCTCCCTCCCCCTTGAGAGAGACCCCTGAGCAGGGCTGCCCATGGGAAAGAGTTTAGTAACTCTTCCTGTGTCCTGGATTCCTGCTCAGATCTCATGCATTCTAATGGCTGAGTGAGCAGCCTTGTCGGTTCTGAGCGCCCATTCATCACAAGCATGCCTGAGTATTCAGGCCCCAAGGTATAGATTTGGGCTGGGAGCAGAGGCCCCATTTATCCTAAAGGTTAATCTTTTTTTACTCCAGTCTATCATTTACCAGTGAACTCTGCATTTGGGGGCTTATTGGACACTCACTAGCCTAGTAATAAGCTGATGCTTTTGTTCCCATTAGGCCAATACATTTCTGTGTTTTCCTGTTTGACCTAGAAGGAAGGAGCTTTGAGACTTAGGTCACAAGCCTCTGAACATCATTGTCGTCTCTATGAATCAGACTTATTGGCCCATCTAGATTCAGCCTCATTGATTGTAAAAAAGAAAAAAGTAAACAACATGTGATGACTTTAGGCTGGAGTAGGAGAAAAGGATCAGATATACGTTATCCTGAGACAAGTCTTATTTACATCTAGAGATGACCTGGCAACTTAATGTTGTGAATAACTGCTTGCTGTATGAAGGAAAATGGGGAGGGCTCTAGTCTGGCTATCTAGCCTTGACATTTCTAGTTACGGACTTTTACAATGAGATGCTTATCAGAAAATACCTCTTGAGATCCTTTGCCAGTTGATGCTGTTGTCATAGTCACTGAAATGTTCATAGCTCAGGCTTTTATTTCTTGCCTGGATCTTTGCCACACACAGCACTGTAACTCCATGCCTCCTATGCTTGGCTTTCTTCAACACCGACCTGATTATGTCACTACGCTGGCTAAATGCTTGCTCTTTCCTACAGAAGCAAGTCCAAACTCCTTAGCATGGTACCCAAGTCCTTCCTAAACGGATATGACACTCTTTGTGTTTCAGCTTTTCTCCTGCTACCGCCATCCCTGCTCCCGGCACTCCAAGTTATAGCCAAAATGACCTGATAGTTGTCTCCTTAACATTCGCCTTTACATCTCCAAAACTGTGCACATATTGGTCCTTCTGCTTCCAATGCCTTCTTTTCTCTCGAGGGAATGTTTTCTTGTGACAATTAACTCAAGTGTCAGTTGTCTGAAGCCTTCTTCAATTCCCCTGTTCCCTGTCCTTTGTGCTCTCAGACTCTGCCATATTGCCTTGTGACCATCAGACCAGGTACCTATTACCTGCCCTCATCTAGGAGCTCCATGAGGGCAAACATCGTGTATCATTCACCTGTGCATCCCATCTCAGCGTCACATGCCTCCCCTATTTTCTCTATTACAGTGCCTGGCACAGCAGGGGCCTTTAATAAATGATTGCTGCGTGCATGGGGACAATAGAATGTGGCCCAGATAGTTGATTATTGAAGTTGGTTTCACTGTGTGAATTTTCAGGTGAAATAAATCTTCAGGGTGGAAGTGACTTCATTGAAATGTTAGTATAGGAACATACTGCGGCTCATAAAAACCCAATATGTAGATATTGTCATTCAAACGAGGGATATTGATCTTTATCTCAAGGCACAAATCAGAATAGAGCCACAGCACGAGATACTTGTAATAGGCTAACATTAGCATTAGTATTAGCATTCAGTAATTTTTCCTTCTTTTGACTACTTTTTCCCTTCTTTTGTTTAGATAAAGCATGTCTATTTGGGTATCAAACCATATCGCATCAACGCGTGTTAAGCATTGTGACTTATGAAAGGGATTTTCCCCTTTTGTTGTGTGAAATTCAATGCATCAGCAAAATATCTCTGTTGACAAGTACTCTGTGAGAGGCTGTGAGACTGATCACAGGGATAAAAGGCATCTAGTTGGGACTTCACCCAAGTGAAATCTGAGTGACACCTCTTCTAAACACTTTATCTCCTTCAGTGCACACTGAGCATAAATTTAGCTCCCAAAGTCTAAAGATCTTAAGGAAAACAAACCACAAAGCTGGAAGCAACCTAAAAAGCACTGAATTTGGTGGCACAAGTCCAGCCCTGTCTCTGTCACTAAACAGATGTGTGATCCTGGGGAGGTCACACAACCTCTGTGGGCCTCAGTTTTCCCATCGTTGTATATCAAGGGGCTTCTACTAGTGATCTCTGAAGACATTTCTCTGCTGTATGTTTTGGATCCTATGCACTCCTCTGTAGGGACAATTGTGCACTTAATGTATCTGAAGCACCACAACTCTTGGCTGGTACAGCTTCTTCCTAAAACCCTGGGAGGGGGCCCATCAACATCTTTAACATGGTCATATATTCTTGTAAAGTTTCAAAGTAACATATTTTGATAAAAATTATTAAGGCAGCTGTCTCTGTCTAGTCCTCCTTTCCCTTCATTACAGTTCCCCGAGTGTGGGATGGCCTTGAAGTAGCTGCAGGCATTTTTGGGATCCGGATAAAGGGAAATTGTGTGGTGGATATGTTGATTTTGAGTTTAATGATATATTTGTATGTAGTTTATAAGATTCCAAATAAAAAAGACTTTTAAACAGGCTATCAAAATTACTACTGTACCTGCTGTAGAATCAGCTCAAAGCCATCGATTCATTGTCCAGCAGGGGCTAATGCTGCTCAGTAACAAGTGAACACACTTACGGCCTGCAAAGTGGTTCATCAGTAATAAGGAGTATTAGCAGAAGTCTTCATTTTCAGAATTGTTAGCTCTCCTTGGGTGGCCACAGCGGGTGAGAACCATGGCCATTGGTACTAATCCTCTGGCCTCAGTGCTCACAAGGTCTTGGCTGTGACAAGCCTGCAGGCATCAATGTCAGGCTTTTTACCCACTGACTTGAACTTTATGGGGGCTTTCTCATTAGAGCCTTTGCCTGTCACCTGGCAGAAGAAACAGTGAGTTAGCTGGTTTCATGTTGATTAAGCTAGAGAAATGATCTGGCTTTTGGAAAACAATCTGATAGCGCTTTCTGGAAATTGTGGGAGGTAGGCTCACCATGAGCGCACTAAGCACCATGCAGATACTGGCTCTTTCATTTCTCTCTTGGTGCTTACTGACTCCCCCACTGTATTCCCTGTGCTCATCAGAAGGCATAGATTCTCAGCTTGGCATGGATCAGATTGTGTAAAGGTGGGCCTTGTGAGGGTCTGCCTTTATCTCTGGCCATACACTTCCTGCTTACCAGGGAACCCTCTTAATCATCTCTGAAACATGCCTCATTTGCAGGCTTAAGGCAGCCCATCACCTAAGATAAGGATGGTAAATTTGTTTCAGTACATATTCCAGCTCTGATTAATTGCTAGTGTATGCCTGAGAGAGCTGTATGGTAAAGGACTTTGAGGCCTCATAGGGGCTCAATAGGAAAGGGTGCTGTGCTTGATTAGTGATGTCTGCCGAGAGCATAGTAGGGAAGAATAGGGTAAGTGGACATCATATTTGCCATTCCTATCCTAGGATTTAACCTCATGTTCCAGCAGACAATAGATGAGGCAGTTTTGCCTAAGGGAGTTAGTAATTATCTTAATTTTAAAACTGCCTGACTGGTAGTATCTCATGTCTATTGTTCATTTTTTTTAGATTTTTTAAAAAACATTTTATTTATTTATTTATAGACAGAAGGAAAAGGGGGAGAAAGAGAGGGAGAAAAACATCAGTGTGTGGTTGCCTCTCATGCACCCCTAACCCGGGACCTGGCCTGCAACCCAGGCATGTGCCCTGACTGGTAATTGAACCAGCAACCCCTTGGTTCACAGGCTGGCAGTCAATCCACTGAACCACACCAGCTAGGTCATATCTGTTCTTATTTATTTTAATAATTTTTGACACATATATATTTCCTGACTAATGAGAAAAGAAAGGAAAAACAATGAATATTTATTGAGCACCTACTAATTGTCAGTTTCTTCTTTTACGAGCTTTATTAAATATATCTCACTATGTCTTCAAAAACAATTCTTTAAAATAAGAAATTACTCCCCTTATTAAAATAGTAAAGAAATTAAGCCTCAGAGAAGTAAAATATTGGCCTAAACCATAATAGAAAATTTCAAATCCAAAGTTGATACTCATTCTGATAGACTTGGACAGTGGTTCTCAATCATGGGAATATATTAGAATCTCCTGGGAAGATTTTAGAAACAGTTGAAAATACTGATCACTGAATCTTGTTCCAGATCAGTATGTTAGAATCTCTGGGGCAGGGGAGGCTCAGGAATAGGAATGGTTTAGAAAGTTGCCCAGTGTTTTTAATCTGCTATGCCAAGTGAGTAGGGGACAGGGTAATGAACATTTACAGCGTGCCCATTCTAAGTCTATTTTTATAAACCTGATATATCCACCAAGTAGTTTATATAAATTAGAATGGGCTAAACAAAATTAACTCCAAGAAGAATTATCAATAAGATTTTCCAGCGGAGTCTATTTTCAGTGTTATTTCTTAAAAGATTTATTTATTTATTTATTTATTTATTTATTTATCTATTTATTTATCTATTTATTAAAGAATGGAGGAAAAGAAGGAGAGAAACATGGGTGAGAGAAATATAGATGGGTTGCCTCTTGCACGCCCCCAAATGGGGACCTGGCCCACAACCCAGACATGTGCCCTGACCAGGAATTGAACCAGCAAACTTTCAGTCCACAGGCAGGTGCTCAATCCACTGAGCCATACCAGCCAGGCCATATTTTCAGTGTTCTTAGCCATGAAGCCTTTCTTAAGGGACAGCCACTTTCTCACCCCCAACCCCAGCTCCAACTTTTCTCCCTCCATCAGAATTCTAGCTGTCAGAAAAAGTTTGGAAACTCAGCTACCATTGGGTGTAGGTGATAAAACATGATTGCCCCTCCTAAGAGCATGAACAGTTCATTAAAGATGAAGCTGTGAAAAGTTTGGCAGAAAGGAAGAACAGATTTGAAGTGAATCTTAGCCTGCTGATAGTCTGAGGGAGTGTGGGGATAAGGGAACGTAGCTTCCCAGTGCTTTTTAGAATCATGTCAGGACACCTGACTCTCCAAGGTGTGTCTGCCCTATGTCTCCACCTTGGGGCACCTGCCTGGTCTGATGCTGCTCTCCTTGCTGTGAATGTGGGTGGCCTCCTGGGAAGATGGGGTGAAAAATAGGGAGATTAGGGACCTGTGTATTTGAGGTCTAAATGCAATAGAAAGTGGCCAGGTAGCTAAAATTAAGGTCCTGTAGGATTTGAATAGCCACCCTGGGTTGGGGATGGTCTGCCTTAATTCTCTCCTCAAAGATGTGCCTCCAGCAGGATGGTCTCTACTCGGCCCCTCCCGCTGCTGAAAGAGGAGTCATGATCATTTGAAGGGGAGTTTTCCTCAGAGCAAATGGCTATGTCTCTTAATGCAAGGCACAGGTCTTCCTTGAAAGGCTTTCTGTTTGAAGCAGGCAAGGCCCCAGCCCGCCTTCCTTTCAGAGAAATGAAAATATCACAGGCTGCCGTGGTTGAGAAAAGAAAATCTTTAGCCCTGAGATGCAGGAATGGGTGTGTGTGTTTTATTTATCATTTTCTGAGAAACCTGTCCAAACACTGCATTTTCAGAACTGGTAAGAAACACTGATGGAAATATGAGCACCGGAGGCATAAAAGAGCCTTTGAAACTAGAACAGACTTTCACTGGAGCCTGCCTGGTGTCTGTGGGTGAGGCAGTTTGTCTGCACTACCCTCTTATCCTTGCAAATCAATTTTAAAATTTGGTTTAGGCTCCAGGAAGCAGTGAATTTGGGGATTTCAAATGAGCCTCTCCGTCCAGATGTGTCCATACTAGAAACCGCTGGGCAGTAGGGCATAATTAACCATCTCTCCTTCACTGAGTCCGCAGAATAGCATTCATTTTGCCAACTGGGCTTAGTGTGAATTGGCTAGAATGTCTGAGTAGATTTCCAGCTGCTGCTCATGGAGCTCTGGCTTCCAGCAGAATTTGCATTCCAAATAAAATGAGGCCTGAAATAGATGTGTGATACATGTTCAAAGCTATTTTTAATCAATGATCACTGGGTTTGCTGTGAAAGATTACCAGCAGGTCACAATCCATTTCGGATTTTGCTGTGTCCTGCAGAACTGATGTAAACACACACAGACTTCAGCTTCCCTTGTGCTTCGTCAGCTCTGTGGATAAAGGGGAGGAGGGCACTTGAGTGGACAGGAGTAACACAGATGTGCTCATATTTCAAGTACAAGTATTATGCTTGGGCTAAGTCACTGTTGAAGATGCCCAGGTCCTACAGAGAAACTGTGTGGAGCAATCTGCAGCTTCAGGATTCTGTCCCCTGAATATTCATCCTGAAACTCACCATGTTACTGTCCAGCAAACCAATCAACTTCAATTCATGGAAGAACTCAGAGAGAAATGTTTATTTCTTGTTTGCTATCCCCCCACCCCATCTAGCTGTGGGGATGCTGTGAACAGTGCACATTTCTTTATAGACAGCATCTTCCTGGAAGCTTGCAATTTCTGTAGGGACTGCTGCCAATATCATCCACCAGTTGTTGTTGTTTTAAATAATAGCACCTTATATTTATTTAGCCTGCTTACTGTTTGCAAGCAAGTCCATAATCTCATTTGCAAAAGGCATTTACACAGTATAAATACTTGAATACTTACAACTGCTTATTAACTTTAACAGAATATGCTAGTACTATACCCCCCTCCTATTTCTCCCTTTTCTTTTTCTAAGTTGTTTTCCATCTTGATCCAGCTCTTCTGATATATATATATTTTTAATTTTTAATTACTTTATTGTTGTTCAATTACAGTTTGCATTTTCCCCCCACCACAACCCCCCACCCCAGCCAAGCCCATCCCCCTCCCCTGCTCCCACCCTCCCCCTTGGTTATGTCCATGTGTCCTTTATAGCGGTTCCTGAAAACTCTTCCCCCCACTGTTCCCTCCCCCTTCCCCTCTGGCCATTGTTAGATTGTTCTTAATTTCAATGTCTCTGACTGTATTTTGTTTGCTGTTTTCTTTTGTTGATTATGTTCCAGTTAAAGGTGAGATCATGTGGTATTTCTCCCTCACCACCTGGCTGATATATATATTTTTTTACATGTGTGTTGGCAACTGTGTTTTAGCCACACCAGAGTATTGATCCCTAGGACCATTAGTTTTAATGCTTTATCTTACTACTTAAAACAAAACAAAACAAAACTCTCTTTTACCTATAACATTTATTTTGCATTTTGCCCTTATTTTCCATTCTCCCCAAATGTTAATTTATAGTTTCCCAAAATGTTTTGTTCTGGGTTACTTAGTATTCAGATGTGGCTGTGCCATTTGTTTTTTAAAATAATACTCTTAGGTACGTTTCTTTTCTATTTTTAATTTTATAAGGACTGATCTGTCCGCCTGTCAAGAATACATGCCATTGATGATAATAGACATTAGGCTGTCTCATTCACCATTTTTCCCAAGACCTGGTGTAAAGCAGAAGCTCAATAGAATGTTGTGGTATGAATGGAATCAATGAATGACTACACACACGAGTAATTTGAGATCTGGAGGATGAGAAGATGTTAGTCTGGCCAGTAAGTGGAGAAAAGTGTTCTAAGAAAGAAACAATAGAAAGGCTTGGCAGAGACAGAAAGCAGCATTTTGAGTAACTGAAAGAAATTATGGCTGGACTGTGCAGCAGTGGGAGTGAGAAATGAGGCTGAAGAAGACAGAAGGGCCAGGCATTAGCTGGCAGTCTTTTTCTGTGTTAAGAATTTAGGGCATTTTCCTGAGGGCAATGAGGAGGTAATAAGGGAGGAAAGTTATATAACTGTGTGTAAATTTTTTTTTTACAAAAATATAAGCATATAGGACACATCTTTTCTAGAATCCCATTGCTTTTTATAATAAAAATATTAAAGCAAATTTGAAAAGTACAGAAAAGTATCATGACAAAATTATAAGTCACCTAAAGCTCCAAAACCAAGTGATATTCTCTGTGTGGCTTATATAACGGCAACCATCACAACAGCTAACTTAGATTCAGTGCCTACAAAGGGCCAGGCACAATTCTAGGTCCTTATATTTAATAACCTGTTCGGTCCTCATGGCAAAACACAGGTCTGGATGGAAGATAACATGCAGTGTATTAGGGCCATTTGGTATTTTTAAAATACAGAAATTCTTCAGATTTCTCATTAATGAAGGTGATTATATTGTTCTATATGACTGTCTTTGGGGAAAAGAAAAACTTTTAGTTAGTAATTTTCCCAGCCCCATGAACAGTTTAGACACGTAATAAAAGTCAGCATGGAACAACATCGACTATTGTTTTTAACTTCTTTTTATTTTGAAAAAAGTTTAGACTTACAGGAGAGTTACAAAAAGAATACAGAGACTTCTCAGATACTCAACTTCCTCAATACTAATGTTTCATATAACCATGATACAGTTATCAAAACTATATGAAACAATTAACTAAACTACAAACTTTATTCAGATTTCATCAGCTTCCCCACCAACCCCTTTGCTGGCCCAGGAGCCAGGCATGCTCTCATTTTTTAAAAAATATATTTTATTGATTATGCTATTACAGTTGTCCCATCCCCCCCTTTATTCCCCTCTGCCCTGCGCACCCCCTCCCACCCACATCCCCCCCCTTTAGTTCATGTCCATGGGTCATATATATAAGTTCTTT